>JAOTOL010001600.1:472500-652500 GCA_034440575.1 Imbricaverruca yamaguchii | reverse complement strand
GAGTCCTCTTTGACCTGAGCTAGGTAAATGAACGTACATGTTCTGAGATTTCCTTTCTTAACTTCCGACGCGAAAATAATCAAAAGAACCGGTGGTCCATTCCATGACAAATCGACATGAGCGTAACACCCAATATTTTGCATTTCGATGAAAATAATTGCGTAGGGTTATCTGACGCGCGGAATCCAGTCTTCATTTTTATTTTAAAAAAATCAGGACAACGGCCAAGGAGCTATAGCCTCGGATTTTTTTAAAGATGTCACAACAAGGGTGTCTTTTGAGGTCCTTAGCACAAAGAAGAACAACCTGAGTTGCATAATAGTATATATCGGTGAACTTACAATAATCTACTGCATTTTTTTTGTTATTTCGGAATGTTCGTTTACGGGGTATTTGAAATCGTGGCAGTGACCACTGGTCACGTGACCTACTTTAGCTTTCGGGACAGTCACAGTGCGGTTTGAAAACGTGCAGAAAAAAAGTTTGATATTTGATCTTTCACAGTAACAAAAAAAAATCCTCTAAAACTCTACATATCCGTTATGAACTAAGCACGGAAAGTTGTATTTGCGATAGATTATCGTGGTTTGTTTTAATATCAGTTTAGAACGGTATATTACTGAAATACAAGCGTTTTCACGTTCGAGGCACGTAATGGAATAATAATGTTAATCGCCGGATTTTGAGCATTGTGTTCAAGGGGACTATTCTACTACAACTATTATAACTTGTGAGGTCAAGTGTTAGAGGGAAATGACAGAAATATCTCCGAATTGTGGTAGGTGGCCCATTCCACGACAAATCGACAAGTGATGGGGCCAAAATGACACTGCACGTCACATTTTGTTGAAAATACTCATATAGAGTTAGTTTGTCTCTATAATCGAGCTGCGCAATTTTGAGAAGGATCGAAACAACGGTAAAGGAGTGATTGAATTGAACATTTTTGAGAGGTCATCTAAGTATCTGGAGGTCTGAAACTCAACCAAGAGGATCACGAATTGCATGACGCTATATATCGCTGAATTCTTCTTGATCCACTGTACCTTGTGTCACTTTAAGAACAAATTGCTCACGCGTTTTTTATCGTTTGTGACCTACGACAGCATGTCCTAGTTTGACATCCGAAACAGTCATAATGCTAATTCGGAAACGTAGAGGCGACGAAGGGTTATTTATGAAATCCTAGATCGTCACTAGTACGGAGAAAAGTGATAGAAATGTCTCTACCCTATGCAATACATTTCTGCATCAACGTCAGCATATGTACGATCATGTTTCACAAATAACACTGAAGGGCATATAACATTGCCAGCCACTGCAATGCCAACTTTCTAGCGTTTCAAACGCCACATTCTGAGAACGAAAAGATGAACCTCATTGACTGAGTAAGTGCATTCATCTTGAATTGTTTGAGAACAAATTTGGCCCGAACGCATCCATTGCCACATGCTGAGCCTGAAATGAACCGAATTAGATCATTAGCCGTCTGCATTGATGCAATAAAATACAGTAACATAATTACGTAATGAAATACAACACAATGTGTTGCAGGAAAGTACCATACTGCAATGCAATGTAATGATCTACAGATCTTCAGACCATCCTATACCTTGTCAGAATTCCAGTTCAGACTGCAAGAGTACTCGAAATGAACGGCACTGTCTCTTGTCCTATCGGCGGAAATGCCGCATTACTTACTCTGCAGCCAAACTTAGAGGCAACCGAATTACTACCAGAACATAGCGGTTCTCTTTATAGTACGAACTAGGAAATATTGGTATACAGCGGGGCCAGGTATCTTTCAAAACTGCAGCATAAACAGCGCATTGGTAGACTGTCACACAACGCCTATGAAGCGGTGCGGTATTCCTTACCAATAGTTGCTGTGAAGTAGCGCAGCCTACGTTTCTAGTGAATAGCCATGGCAGATGTATACACTAGCACAATGTGGAGACCGACTGTTTCAAAGCTATGACACGTTGAACGAAATCATGGACAGCATGTCGTCCACATTCAACTATGTTGGGACGCTAGGCCTCTGCTTCTTATGTGACGTTCAGAGGGGCGTTTTGAACGCCTGCCGTCTGAGTTATGATGCTGTCCCGATCCCGGTGACGTTGTGTTAATGGAGTGTCGGTGGTCAACTTTGCTACCACCTGCTGGCGAGAGTCGAGAAGCGTGGTGTTCGCGTTGAGTTGGGTGACAGCTGCTGAATATCAAGCCCCATTAGCTTGCACTATGACTGAGTCAGGTCAGGCCGTGCCGGCAGCGTCTCGTCATTATCAGACTGGTCTGGGCCATCATGCTAGTTCGATTCGTCGGTCCGGTCCGATTGGGTAGGCTCGCTTGAATCAGCAGACTCGCCGACGCATTGGCAGGTAGCGTCTTCCTCTTACTTGGTTTTGGGATCATTCATAATGTCCAGAGTTCATAACGTTCAAAGCTCACAACGTCCAAGGATAATAGCGTCCAAAAATACGAAATAAATTCCAAAATGTCTCGGATTAATACGCTCATAACGTCCAGAGTTCAAAACGTCCAAGGATCGCAGCATCCAAAACTGATTTCCGATGGAGCGTTCATAACGTCAAAAGTCCATAAAGTCCAAAAATAGTTCCTCAGTTGTTCGCTAGAGGAGCCAGCGGGACCATAGCAGTGAAATCATGCGGCAGTATCTCCGCTTGCTGTCAACAGGTGGCAAGAGTGTGCAGTTATTTTCGCATGGCATCTCGCAAATGTGCTGCCAAATATGGTCTGGTGGTTTCTCAGGTGTGGATTCTGAAATCTTGTCCAGTTCCTCCAGGGAACAAATACATTTCCTCAGGGGGTCGCCTTCGGTGGGAAAATTCGTTGAGCGGGTGCAGGGGTTGCGCTTGAGAATAGTGAGGCGCACATTTTCCTCAGAAAAGGGCGCCTTTGGTTGTAAAATCCGATCCGAATGGGTGAGGAGGACTTTCCCGGTCAGAGCGGCGCCACCTTTCTCTGGGGAGCGGAGGTAAAGACTGCCGTGGGATGCTGGGGAATGTATCGGGACGTCGCTGCTTATCAACTATAAGCTACCTGGACGGTCCCTCATTGTCGGAGCACTGCACTTTGACCATGAGTGCAGCTCACAGACGCGCCGGGTCAGGTATCGTAACAAGTGGTGGGGGCATAAGTTTGACTGCATACAGTTCAGTTTAGTAAACACATAGCGAAATGGAATGGGCGATATTTTTCATTCGAATCCAGGGTCCACAAAGCCACCCCAGAAATAATTCGGATTAAACTTTATAACACAAAATTATGATAGGTCATCTAACAAGGGTGTCTAAGGTGTTTAACGCAATAAATAGCAATCCGAATTGTGCAAACGTACATATCCGTGTACTCACAATAATCCACTGTATCTTTTGGCTCTTTCGGAATTTTCCTTTACGGGATATTTGAAACTTGATATCGTGACCTAATGTCACACGACCTACTTTAGCTCTCGGAACAGTCAGAATGCGATCTTAAAAGGTCCAAAGCCGAAGTTCGATATTTTATCCTTTGAAGCATGTAATTAAAAATAGGGTCTTCCTCTAAAACTCTATATATCCGCTCCAAATTGCGCATGTATGATTATTTTCGTTTCCTGTTTAATATGTCTCTAAAACGGTACATCACTGAAATATAAGCCTGTTCACGTGCAAGGCACGTGCTGAGATGAAAGTGAGGGTTATCTGAACCTGAGTGTTGTATTGCACAATTATTCGAATACGTGATGTCAAAGGTTACAAAGAAAAGACTAGATTTCTACAAATTGTGGTAGTAAACGATTTATAAGTTATACCTTGCGATTAATCACAAGGAGAGACAAGCATCCACAACACAGCAATTACGTTATGATCACCGAGAAACCATTCGCACAACCACTTATTGCATCTCGAAAATAAAAAGGCGAATGCAGTGAAATATCAGGGAGGGCACAAGTATCAGGTGTCTGGGTGCCCAGTGCTCGCTGCTCACTCTGGCTAACCGTGCTGCCTGTGAAGTAAGGCAATTTCTGAGGGTGTCGGACGCAGACAAGGTGGAAACAAAGCTATTTTATGAGTCAGACCAGAGCAACCGGATGTATCTTGGTAAGACCGACTATGTCACAGTACAACAGGCTGATGGAACCCAAAGTAGAGTTCAGAAAAGGCTTGTTTTTGGAAACTTGTGCGATATATAATCTATGCTAGGAGAACCCTGAATATCCTCGCACCGGGTTCTTAACCTTTGCTGCCCCTCGTCTGAACCAATGCGTCTTGGCATACAGCAGTAGGACGCACTCGTTGTGGGTGTGCACTTTTCAACAAAACCTGAAACTGTTCATATCCGTTCTCGGCATTCCCGGTCTCAAAGGCCATGACTTCCTCAGTCATGCTGTATGCGGCAGGGAAAACCGCAATTATATGATGCATGTATGGTGAATGATGTGAGGACTTCCCTGGCGAAAACGGGTGATGAACTTTCTAAGGATTATTCTCATGGGCAAATCAGGAGTAGAGAGTGAAGGTGATTCAGCCCCAGATGATGACATGGATAATGAAATTAGGTGCAGGCAGTGGATGAGCATGCATCAATATGCAATGGTAGAAATATTGTAGACCAAAGAGGAGAGCATGAGATATTTGAGCCAGGAAGCCATTAAGCTGAGCAGAAACCACTTTGTGGCTAACAAACAAGGTCAGTACTTCACCTACGAAACGACTACTGGCAAGGATGACAAAGCGATTGTCCAGTGCGATTTCGCTGAAAATTATTCATTTATGGTACAGGATGTACCCGAAGGCTTCTACTGGGATACGTTCCTGTGCACGGGACACCAGTTTGTAGTGTACTGGCGTGAGGACGAGGTACTGCGCCATCAGAGCTACTGCTGTATCTCTGCCGGCACAAAGCACAACACCGACATGGTGCATGCGTTCCTGCAACTGAATACGGATCCCAGAAATACGGATCGCAGTACCTGACCTCCAAAAATATTTATTTCAGAGACGGTAGTGCTGCAAAGTATACGGATAAGCATAAGTGCATCAATATGTGTTTCCATCAGATATATTTTGTGGTACCCTGCGAGGGACTTTTTGTCACATCTCACGGCAAGAGTGTGAGGTATGTTTACGACGGTATCGGGGACACAGACAAGCGTGCCACCGCTTAACCCGCGCCGTCTCTCCTGTCAGATCGCCATACCCCGTCTCGGGGGACGGATAGTAACCCCACTCTAAAATCAAACTAAGCGTGGCATGAAAACGAAAGAGGTGTCATCGGGAAGCCCTCGACTAGTAGGGTCCGGATCCACCCCCAACACAATTCCCCAAAAGTGACGTCACTAGGGGGATATATTTTCACGACTTTTCACGACTTACATTATGGTTTTGGCCATGGGGAGTTGATTTTAGGTGATATTGAGAAAAAAAATTATTTGGAATCAGAAAAGGACAGCGAAATCGACCAGGGCCATGCATTTTTTGGCCCCATTTTTTTTTTTTTTTTTTTTAAAAATTAAAAATTTTAATTTTTTTTTTTTTTTTTATTTTCTTTCCCCAAACCAAAAGGAAAAAGGAAAAAAAATTTTAATTTAAAAAATTAATAAAAAAAAAAATTTTTTTTTAAAAAAAATTTTTTGTATTTAAAAAAAAAGAAAAAAAACAAAAATATTTTAAGTAAAAAAAAAAAAAAATTAAACATTCAACTCGTATGGTTTTTTGAATCCCTAAAGATAAGCAAACGCCGAAAGTTTCACTACAATATCTGTATCCGTTAAAGCGTGACGACTGGTTTAACTTTTTTGGAGGTGACCTCACTTGGTCTTGACTTACTTGTTGGCCCTAGATGACCTGACTTGAAATTTTTTAAACAGCATGCCAAATTCATGTAGGAAAAGATATGCCAAATTTTGGCGCGCTGCCGCGCGCCGTTCGTCCCTATCCGCGAAAAACCTGAGGGGGCGGTTGAAGACCCCCGAGACGGGACGGGTTAACCCGCGCCGTCTCTCCTGTCAGATCTGATACCCCGTCTCGGGGACAGATAGTAACCCCACTCTAAAATCAAACTAAGCGTGGCACGAAAACGAAAGATGTGTCATCGGGTAGCCTCGACCAGTAGGGTCCGGATCCACCCCCAACACAATTCCCCAAAAGTGACGTCACTAGGGGATAGATTTTCACGACTTTTCACGACTTACATTATGGCTTTGGCTATGGGGAGTTGATTTTAGGTGATATTTAAAAAAATTATTTGGAATCAGAAAAGGACAGCGAAATCGACCAGGGCCATGCATTTTTGCCCTTTTTTTTTTTTTTTTTTTTTTTTTTTTTTTTTTTTTTTTTTTTTTTTTTTTTTTTTTTTTTTTTTTTTAATTTTTTTTATTTTTTTTTTAATATATTTTTTTTTTTTATTTTTTTTTTTTTTATTTTAATTAAAAAAAAAAATTTTATATTATAAAAAAAGGAAAAAAAAAAATTCCCCTCGTATGGTTTTTGAATCCCTAAAGATAAGCAAACGCGAAAGTTTCATTACAATATCTGTATCCGTTAAAGCGTGACGACTGGTTAACTTTTTGGAGGTGACCTCACTTGGTCTTGACTACTTGTTGGCCCTAGATGACCTGACTTGAAATTTTTTAAACAGCATGCCAAATTCATGTAGGAAAAGATATGCCAAATTTTGGCGCGCTGCCGCGCGCCGTTCGTTCACTATCCGTGAAAAACCTGAGGGGCGGTTGAAGACCCCTGAGACGGGACGGGTTAACAGAGCCTGAAGCGTCCGCTTAACAACCAGGTACTGGCGGAGGACATCCTTGAGTGTCAGTCGCACAAGCTAGTCAACGGCATCAAGTTCATAGTTGCATCAAAGCAGGAGGCAATGAACGTAACGACCCACCGCATCGAGCGCTTCTCGAAAGCCGTCACGGCGAAGGGAGCATAGGGGTGCCACAAGCTAGCACCAGCGTCCCACATAACCGAAATAGTTCATTAACTGTCTACCGATGCGGGGCGTGTGTTAATGGTAGGTAGGTGAAATGAGACGAGTTAGCATGCGCTCCTATACATGTTTTATATAACTGATATTATCGCAGTGACAGAGCATCAGTCTGCACTGGGATTCTGACAAGGTACGGGATAATCTACAGACCTGTAGATCATCACACTGAATTACGTTACACTATTGCATTGCAACACCTTATTGTATTGCATCGCACTGTGTAATTATGCAGCTTTATTTTATTGCACTGATGTAGACAGCTCACGATACAATTCCATTCCTTTCAGACTCAACATGTCTCAATGAATGCGTCCGCGCAAAATTTGTTCTCAAACAGTTCACGATGAATGCGCTTTCTCAATCAATGACGTTCATGTTTTCGTTTCCAGAATGTGGGGTCTGAAACACTAGAAAGTTGATATTATTAAAGTAGGCGGAGTTATAATCCATTTAGTGTGTTCGGTGTAATATGATCTTACATTTTTGATATGTTGGCATTGGTGCAGAAATATATTGTATAAGATGAAAACATGTATTTTCTATTCGATTTTTGTCATTAGACTTTTCGTCTTCGACTCTTTTCCTGGAATCGAATTATCCCACACCAATCCACAGCCAAACCAGAGCCACAGCTGAGCGCGCCTCTCCCTGCTCACGTCTGAGCAATCACATGAAACAAATATAATTCGCCGCAAGCTGTGAAGCATCCCGACTCTCCCGACCACTAAGGTCGCAGAGCCTTCCTTGTGGACAGAACGAGTAGGATGCATCCTTCACATCGAGGAAGTCGGCTCATCCTGAAAATATTATAATTGATCTGGAACAGTGGGGTATCCAGACTCGGCCTGGACATGACAGCCACTCACCCTGGACATTGAGGAAGCCGACCTGAGACAGCAGCGGATCGGTGTTGACCTGACACATGTAGTAGCCGCTGTCCTCAGGCTTCACGTTGGAGATGTGCAAAACGGACGTATGATCGTCCTGTACCACACGATATCGCGGGATGTTAGTGATCATCTTGTCGTGGATACTGATGATCATCTCATGGTCCATGTGGATCCATGCCACCTGAAGGCCAGAACCAATGGTCAGCTGCGTACTAAGTAGGTCGCTGAGTAGGTGGGTAGAATCTAGGATATTGAGACTTCACTTCCTTGTAATATGGGCATCACGACATTGAACGACAAAAGTACTATTTGGCACAGGCGTAGTCATGTTACCGAAACGAACGCTCAATAAGTACATAGCATAGTGAATAACTGAAAATATATTGCAGTATAATTATTTGTGCCAGGCGTGTATGGGCGATGAGTGACCGAAGGCATGTACCGAAAATGTCCTGCATTCGTACATTTCCCAAAATTGCACTCGCGCTTCTCAAAACAGGATTCACGGACAAGTTTTAGCGAGTCCGTCAAAATAAACAACCTCCAAAGAGCAATCTTACTAGCAGTAGTATTCGGTGAGGAGTAGTACACAGAGATGCGTTATTATAAATACCTTTCACTTATGAAAACAAAAATGAAAGAACACCAATTCGCTCAGTCAATGCACAAGGCGGCCGTCCCTAGTACTGAAAGGGTGGTGGCGGCCGTCCCTGGCACTGCTGATGTGGTACCGGCGGTCCCTGATACTGCTGGTGTGGTACCGGCGGTCTCTGGTACTGCTGATGTGGTACCGGCGGTCCCTGGTACTGCTGATGTGGTACCGGCGGTCCCTAGTACTGCTGGTGTGGTACCGGCGGTCTCTGGTACTGCTGATGTAGCGTCGGCGGCAATCTCTCGTGCTGCTGGTGCGGCAGCGGCAATCTCTAGTGTTGCTGGTGTGGCGGCAGCCATCTCTGGTGCTGCTGATGCGGCGGCGGCCATCTCTGATGCTGCTGGTGCGTCGGCGGCCATCTCTGGTGCTGCTGGTGTGGCGGCAGCCATCTCTGGTTCTGCTGGTACGGCGGCAGCCATCTCTGGTGCTGCTGGTGCGGCGGCAGCCATCCCTGGTGCTGCTGGTCCGGCGGCGGCCATCTCTGATGCTGCTGGTGCGTCGGCGGCCATCCCTGGTGCTGCTGGTGCGTCGGCGGCCATCCCTGGTGCTGCTGGTGCGGCGGCGGCCATCTCTGGTGCTGCTGGTGTGGCGGCAGCCATCTCTGGTGCTGCTGGTACGGCGGCAGCCATCTCTGGTGCTGCTGGTGCGGCGGCAGCCATCCCTGGTGCTGCTGGTGCGGCGGCGACCATCTCTGGTGCTGCTGGTCCGGCGGCGGCCATCTCTGATGCTACTGGTGCGTCGGCGGCCATCCCTGGTGCTGCTGGTGCGGCGGCGGCCATCTCTGGTGCTGCTGGTGCGGCGGCAGCTATCTCTGGTTCTGCTGGTGCGGCGGCGGCCATCTCTGATGCTGCTGGTGCGGCGGCAGACATCTCTGGTGCTGCTGGTCCGGCGGCGGCCATCCCTGGTGCTGCTGGTGCGGCGGTGGCCATCCCTGGTGCTGCTGGTCCGGCGGCGGCCATCCCTGGTGCTGCTAGTGCGACGGCGGCCATCCCTGGTGCTGCTGGTCCGGCGGCGGCCATCCCTGGTGCTGCTGGTGCGGCGGCGACCATCCCTGGTGCTGCTGGTGCGGCGGCGGCCATCCCTGGTCCTGCTGGTACGGCGGGGGCCATCCCTGGTGCTGCTGGTACGGCGGGGGCCATCCCTGGTGCTGCTGGTACGGCGGCGGCCATCTCTGGTGCTGCTGGTGCGGCGGCAGTCATCCCTGGTGCTGCTGGTCCGGCGGCGGCCATCCCTGGTGCTGCTAGTGCGACGGCAGCCATCCCTGGTGCTGCTGGTACGGCGGGGGCCATCCCTGGTGCTGCTGGTACGGCGGCGGCCATCTCTGGTGCTGCTGGTGCGGCGGCAGCCATCCCTGGTGCTGCTGGTGCGGCGGCGGCCATCCCTGGTGCTGCTGGTGCGGCAGCGGCCATCCCTGGTGCTGCTGGTGCGGCGGCGGCCATCCGTGGTGCTGCTGGTGCGGCGGCGGCCATCTCTGGTGCTGCTGGTTCGGCGGCAGCCATCTCTGGTGCTGCTGGTGCGCTGGCGGGCATCACTGGTGCTGCTGGTGCGGCGGCAGCCATCTCTGGTGCTGCTGGTGCGACAGGGAGGCCGCTGGTACCGCTGATACGGCGGCAGCCATCTCTGGCGCTGCTGGTGCGGCGGCAGCCATCTCTGGTGCTGCTGGTGCGGCGGCAGCCATCTCTGGTGCTGCTGGTGCGGCGGCGGCCATCCCTGGTGCTACTGGTGCGGCGGCGGCCATCCCTGGTGCTGCTGGTACGGCGGGGGCCATCTCTGGTGCTGCTGGTGCGGCGGCAGCCATCTCTGGTGCTGCTGGTGCGACAGGGAGGCCGCTGGTACCGCTGATACGGCGGCGACAGTCCCGCAGTAGTTGGCTTCAGGTCCTTTTGCTGGGGCGCCAGTGTCGGCACTGGCGGCTCTTCACGAGGAATGGGTTAGCTCATCTGTTGAAGGCTCTAATTTTAAGGTGTCAGTTTGCCGGACGCCAGACCGTTCCGATGTCCAACGCTGAAACTTCCGAAAGGCTGGTTGTCCACTCGACCTTCATGCAGAAGCTCCTCCCCAGTATGGCAGGAGGCATACCAGTCTACCATATGTCCGGATCGGATCATCGGTGCGTTCTGGATGGCCGCCGGTGCCAACCCCATCCGTGGCAAGCTTGTTTTTACGATGTGCTGGCACGTGTGGTTTGCGTAGTTTGTGAAGATCCCAGTACCAGCGCTGGTCCTCGGCATGAATAGATAGATGTGGTGCACCCCTAGCGGCGCGTTCGTGTACAACTGCTCATCGGCCCCGATCCTGTCATTGTCTGAGGGCCTCTTCATACACGCTGGCTGCCAAGGATGTAGTTTGGAGAGGGAAAGTTTGATTGCCGACATCAGGTGCACTTCATTTTTGGTTCATTTTTGTGGCCCAGCTACGCCAAACGTTGGCGACATATGCTGTTAATCTGTGTTTGCTGGGCAATGCCCCTGTATAATCTGGTCCGGCCGCTGTCCAGTCCGGTCCAGCCTGACCCCTCACATACTCTCGTGGTCCAGTCTGACCTCTCACATACTCTCGTGGTCCAGTCTGACCTCTCACATACTCTCGTGGTCCAGTTCCGTCAGGGCGCGTCAGTGAAAATACAACACAAAAATATGGAAGTGTGTTCATGCAAGTGTAACAAAACAACCCTATAAGCTATCTAACTACAAGCACAACGAAGATTCCAGAATTTGAGTGCCGCATCTTTTTCACACTTTCAATCCTTTATTTTGGGTATTTTTTTTTTAATTTGGACGATTCTCGTACTTCACTGAAATATAATTGATAGATATTTCGAAAGGTTTATACTTCGGCTTGTCTCGCCAATCCTTGGATGAACCAAGATTGTGAAAGCAACATAAGCGATCGAGATGAAAGCTTGACATTATTGAAGGGCATCTAATTATTGCACGCTCTAATTCATTCGGGTTACTTTTGGTTCCAGCAATCGACTACACCGAGACAAAAAGAAGTGGGAACATAATACACCCACGTGACCCATACATAGATGATAACATTTCTGGAATGACCTTTTTTAAACAATTGATGAGCTTTCGGAGCTCCTAGAGGCTCCATCGTCAGATGGTTAGTTCGTTAGTTATTTGGGCTTTAGGGGGTTTCGACCAGAATTGATCACTCGCGCCCATGACTTTTATTCTAGTGCTTCACTGTATAGCTGTTACCTCGGTGTGTACGTGGATTGAAATCCAATTGCCGACAAGTATCGGAAAAAGTTTCCAGAATGTACAGGTGTTGAGTTGTTTCCCAGCACGTCTTCGTATGTAAAATGATCCGCGCCTCTTCCATAAAACAATGGACGCTCCGGTGCAAAGTGCTTGCACGTGGGAAGTAAGTGACGGACAGTAAGGATTTTCAGACAACGGGGGCACCGCGGTCTCTCCTCCCCACACATCAGGCAGCGATGGATAGCGTAGGTGTGCCCTTTGAGCATCCTGCAAAGTGTGGCTTGATTGCATATAACTTATTGTTGCTTTCTCTATCCCATGCCCTTTGACACTTAGTAAGTGCGAAATCTGTAATTCTTGAGAAGTGGTCCCTGGCAGGAAGAAGGCATATACGTGGGCGAAGATTTTAAGCTGCCTACTTCGCCGCAGTGTCCGCGCGCTCGTTTCCCCACACCCCGATGCGGCTCAGTACCCAACAAAAGCGGACCGTTCTTCTGTCTCGTTTTAGTGTAGTAAGACGTACGAGGATGTCGAGTAGTAGGAGGTCTCAGGGATAAAATGCAGTCAGTGCCAAAAGGCTACTAAGGTAGTCAGATATAATCACCTGTAGTGTGTCCTGAGAAATCTCTATAGAAGACGATGCCTTCACGATCGCAATGAATTCAGAGCTATAAACCGAGCTATACATTTGCCTACAAACACAGGCAAGTTGAACGAACGTACAGTAGTACCGCACACAAAGCCACTCTGCTTCTGTGGTACTCTTGGAACTATTGGTGCTCAATTGTTCTCGACCGACACAATTCCGACGGGAGGTCTGCTTTGTGGATGGCTGACAGTGATATGTCAATTTGACGTGAAATTAGGTTCCAGGGTGGTATCAGTGGTTGGCGTACTCGCATCACTGCGCACTCTCGTTCTGCTAGTTATAATAAGGTCTTGCAATCGCATACAGAAAAGTGATGTCATCAGATTTTGCAAATCGGAGAACAGTGACAACATGCGGGGGGAGAAAACTGTGTCGTAAGGGGTGCGTGAGAAACTGCCGCAACCTACACGCATATTGCAGCACCAACATTTCACGCCTCAGTGCCAGCGGCGGTTCGTTGGCCTCTGCCGTTAGGCTCGCAGCTGGTGAGGTTCGGAACGCACTAGTAATAATACGCAGTGCTAAGTTATGCACTGCATCCAAAGTGCGCTTGTTGCTGGCGCAAGCGGTGCCTTACTTGTAGTGCCTTGAGGTGGTGATGGTATGTCAGACGACTGTCAAATTGCACTCCCAGAAACTTCACGATTGGTCTCACTGGGATAGGCTCGCCGTACAGCTCAACGTCCAGTTCCTGGATGCATCGTCGATAGCAAAAATGGATTGCGGCCGTTTTTTTTTTCGGTGGAAAACCGGAAACCAATTTTAATGCTCCAGCTTTGGAGCTTGTGCACTGCAAGCTGCAGCTGGCGTGTCATTGTTGAAGTACTTGAGGCAGAGGACCAGATTAGAAATAATGGACAAATAGAGATCGTTCGATATTCGGTGGCACACTATCGCCAATATCATTGATCATCATGGTGAATAAGGTAACGCTGAGAACACTGCGCTGCGGGACTCCATTGGTTTGCTGGAACCGTTCAGATAGTTCGTGGCCTATCTGGAAGCGGAAGGAGCGTTCAGACAAAAAAAAACGAATAAGTGCCTAGATGGCGACTGATTCCACACTTTCAGGCTTTCATTAAAATACCGTGGTGCCAGGTTCTGTCATATGCTCCCTTGAAATAGAAAAAAGATGCCTCCCGTGTGCCGCTTCTTCTTAAAGGTTACACGTGCCGCAGTGTGGAGTGTTATGAGATGGTCCGTTGTTCCACAGTGTTTCCTAAGACTGCATTGGGCCTTTGTGAAAAAGGTTGTGTGTCTCTAAAAACCATGTAAGCCACACATTAACTATTTTTCCAACAATTTACACAAGCAAGAGGTCAGGGCGATTGGCCGGTAGTGGAGCGGTTCGAGCACATTCTTGCCTGACTTTAACCCGTCCCGTCTCGGGGGGTGGGGGTCTTCAACCGCCCCCTCAGGTTTTTTTCGCGGATAGTGGACGAACGGCGGGTGGCAGCGGGCCCAAATTTGGTATACCTTTTCCCACATCAATTTGGCATGCTGTTTAAAAATTTTGAAGTCGGGTCAACTAGGGTCAATGAGTTAGTCAGGGTCAAGTGAGGTCACCTCCAAAAACGTTCAACCAGTCGTCACGCTATAACAGATAAAGATATTTTAATGAAACTTCCAGCGTTTACTTATCTTTAGGGATGCAACAAAACGTACGAGTGTAAGTTTTCATTTTCTGTCGTTTTTGACTGCATATAAATTTTCATATTTGCCAATTGCAGTTCAAATAGAAGATTCTGGCTAAACTAAGCATTTTTTTATTAGGTCAAGTTGACTTCCAACAACGTTTCTCGGTCTGCTCTACCCACTTGAAAAGTACAATTATAAAACTTGAAAACTAAACATTTTTATATATAAAAAATATGAATTATATATTTGCGGGGCCAAAACATGTTATGGCCCTGGTCGATTTCACTGTCCCATTATCATTCCAAATACATTTTTTTTCTTCATGTATCCCCAAATTGAACTCCCCTGAGCCAAAAACAATGTAAATCGTGAAAAGTCGTGAAAATGTAAAAAAATGAAAATGAAAATGAAAATCCTGGTGACGTCACTTTTGGGGAAATTGTTTTGGGGGTGGATCCGGAACCTATTCGTCGAGCACTTTCCAATGACACCTCTTTCGTTTTCGTGCGATGCTTAGTTTGGATTTTATAGGGGGTTACTATCCCCCCCCCGAGACGGGGTGTGAGGATCTGACCGGAGAGACGGCGCGGGTTAAGACAGGGACCACGGTGGCTTCCCGCCTTGTGGCCGAGAATTGGCCTTCCTCCCAAACCATGTTAAAAGTCGCTAGTAGTTTCTTCAGAACTCGTGAGGGAAGATGCTTTAGCATCTCGTTGTGGATGCGGTCAGACCCCTCTGACACGCTCTTCAGGCTCTGTATTGCCGACCGTAGTTCTGCTGCAGTGAAGTGCTCGTTATACGAGAAGTGCTCAGAGGTGGAGAAATGTACCGCTTGATTTTCTAAACGAGCTTTCCAGCGACCAAACTACGGGTGGGTGTCTCCTTCCTGGTTACGTGACACTATTGCTTTGCCAATTGCGTTTGCAACATCTGAAGGATGGTTAACCTCTGCACCAGCTACTCGGAGCACTGGGAGAGGAACCGAATTAAATTTACCCGCAATGCGCTTCACACGATACCATACTTGTGCAATTCGAGTATATCGGCTCAGAGTGGCCAGATACTCCCTCTAGGATGTGCGCCTGGCGTCTCTAATTACTCGTCGCGCGAAGGTTCTCGCCTTTTGGAAATAATCAGGTTCGCCGAAGAGCAGTTGTTAAATTTCCTTAAAGCTCATTACCGTTCGCGAATGGCGTCTCGACATGCCTTGGACCACCATGGAACCGGAGCATGGTGAGGGGGGGGGGGCTCCTGATGTCGGCAGGATGCAGGTATCGGCCGACTGCAGGAGCAGGGACGAGAAGTGTTCTACTGACAAAGTGGTGTCATCGTCGTCGTTTCCAAAAGACGCTTGCACTTCCGTTTATAATTTCTCCTAGCTAGCTTTCTTAAAATTATACCCCTGAGATCTCAGACCGAGCCCGATCATCATGCTCAAGAAGTACCGGGTAATGCTCACTACCAAGTTAATCGTCGTGCACTGTCCAGGTAAAACGTTGCGACAAACGTGGGCTTGTCAGGCTAAGATCAATAGATCGATCGCAGATGTAGTACCAGAAGGGAGTGTAAAGCGAGTGGCAGTACCGGTATATGAAGGAGAGAGGAGTTCGTCATGGATAAAGCTCTCAATAGCGAGGCCTCGGGGGTCGGTAGCATCACATCCCCAAATCATGTGGCGCGCGTTGAAATCGCCAAGAAGCTGTAGAGGAGCAGGTAGTTTCAGCATCATTCGTCTCAGCTCGACAGAAGGGAACGAGATTCCCCGCGGCAGATAGACTGAGCATAGTGCAACTGTGTGGCGACTGAAACAGACTCTGGCAGCGACGGCTTGGAGAGGTGTATTGAGAACGACTTCTTGGTACGGGGCGTTATGGCTGATTGCTAGGACAACTCCTTAGAGTGCAACTGTGTCTAAGGGCATGGTCTTTGTCAACACAGAGGAACCTTCGATGCGGAATGATGAATGCAGCGGCAGCTTAGTCTCTTGGAGGCATGTTGCAATTGGACACTTCATGATTAAAACTATTTCTAAATCAGCCTTGTTCGGGCGAATCCCTCTGCACTTCCATTGTAAAACTAGTTGCCATCAAGTTAATTAGTAGAACGGGATAAAAAGCAAAAGTACTGTGTTGGACTACAGATGACTAGAGATGATGTCGGAACGCCGCTCCGAGGCGGTAGTGGAGGACCCAGTATGGCCGACTCGGACCTTGGTGCTGGAGCATGGGGCGATCCCTCCACTCGCCTGCGCGGCGACGGAGTAGCCGCCCTCGGCTGGATACACTGATCCTGTCTCTTGCGTTTTTCTACTCGGACCCTCTCAGTCTCCGCAAGACACGCCCACTTGTCGTTGCGAGCAAATCTTTCGGACTCCTACCGCTGAAGGGTGACGTCCAACACCGGCACTGGCCCAGCTCTACTCGCGTTCCCCGAAGAAGGCACGCTTCCAGTGGTTCCGGAGCTGCACACGGTGGGAGAGCCTGTGGGATACTCGGGTACACATGGCGAGTGTTTCGCAGGCCAATTGGTCTGCGACACTGAGTGGTCGGCGGACACTGAGTAGACCCTGGCCCTCCAGACTTGGGTCCTCTCAGTGTCCTTAGTCTTAGTCTTCAGTCCTGCTTGGGGATAGGTTTTTTTTTAAATATTTATTTAAAAAAATAATCCGAGTTGTTGCTGAGGTGGCTTGAGGAACCAGGGTTCTATTGCTAAGCAGAGCTTGTTGCGTGAACCCTGGCCCCACCACCCGATCCATGAACTCTAGTTCAACGGCAGAATTTAGATCGAATGTTTAACGTGCCGCCAGTGCACCGACACGGCCACCCGGTAGCTGGTCCCCGGCCTTATCCGGCCAGCTGCCAACTGACACTCCCGGACGGTGGCTGGATGCGAGCGCGCGAAGCGAACCCTGTGTTGTCAGTACAGGAGATACAAGTACAGGTCAGCGCTCTGACCAACTGAGCTACCGGGGCGGCAAGCTACGCTGCGATGTGCCATCGGTTCTATCACTGTGGAGGGCGTTTCAGTGAAGTCAGGTGTTGAAGGTGCAGTCTCCTCGGCCCTTGGCTTCCTCGGAGGTCGCTTCGAGCGACCACGCGCCTCATCTTCACGGGGGGCGATGATGAGAAGCCCCGCTCCGGCAAAGGCGTACAGTCGAGTTCAAAAGATGACAATATGTAGCGAAGTTGGAATAAGAGCTGGGCAGCATTAGTAAGCTGCTGTTGTGTGGGAGCAGGCTGTGTACCGCTTACCTTCGCTGCGTATGAAACGTTTCGGTGGTTTCTTAGTTTTCTCTGGATCTCTCTGGATCTCTGGATCATATGACTTCAAAATAAGTATTCGTGGTGCAGATAAGCTTGTTTTAGGTTGGTTAGCATTGTGGAGAACATTGGAAGCACTTGTGCGAGGTCCGCGCTCGTTCGAAATATTATGGGACCGACGGTACGCCTCAACAGAGGTCGGATTCGAGGCATGGTTACCACCCGACGTTACGGTGGTTTGGACCTCGTGGGAATGTCCTGGCGGAATATTTGTATTCGGTGTTGCCATGGAAGTATGTTGGTTTCGGCTCTTCGGGCTCCCCACCTCACTGGGGCCCTACTGTGGGGACGCCTGTTTTCCAGGGACGGGAAGACGCCATGCACCCGAAGGGCTATACAGGGCGGGCGGCGCCTTCACACGGCCGGTAGAGAGAGAGAGAGACTCACCACCCCGACCGCACTAACAGCGCCGGCCACCTCTTGACCCCGGCCGGCCGGGCCGGCAGATACTGGGGATAATTGCAGGCCCCCGGCCCGAGACGACCAGCCACGTGGCCCGCGTGAGGCCCCACGGGCCCGCCCACCCCTCCGGGATATCGGGACCGAAGAGGCGCGTTGGTCCCCTGTCACAACTATCACCATGCGACGGGGGACCTAAACCTCCAAGACTCAAAGCTTTGGTCGCGGCAATTGCCGAAAAGAAAGAGGATACGGAAAAACTCCATCTTCTATTCTTAACTTATTCTTCTTCTTTATCTCTCTCCATCCGAAAAGACAAGAATTTACTATGATAAAATAGATACTTTAGCGTTTGGTATATGCGAAGAAGAAAAGTCGAGTCAAAGGCTTGTGTCAGTGCGGTAATATTATTTCTGGAAATCATATAGAAACCAATGTGACCTTCATAGTGATGATAGCCTGCAATAAACATGCAAGTTCACCTAACTGTGGCAAATATAAGGGGTGGTATTTCTTATTCCTTATTGGGAGAATAGCCCACCACAAATGTTGCAAATGTTGCGTTCGGCACGTGAAGCGAGCATGCAATTTTGTTTTCTGCGTTGTGAAAATCTCAGGTGTTGTTTCATCTGGTGTATGTTTGGTTCCTAAGGGGGCCCTGACCCCGTACTCCCCTTGGCTGCACCTCTGCTTCCTATGCAAAGCCTAATCGGTTTATGCTAAGCTATTGGAGGTGGATCGGAGCGCGGAATCCGCTACCACTCCATCCTCCCGCCCGCCGACAGAAATAGCTACTGAAGCTGAACACATTCGATACACATCCTTAATTACCATTACAGCTGCTGATATTTTGCAAGGTTACTCGAGATGAAAGGTGCTCTCTATGGTCCTATCGGCGCTAATACTGTATTAATTAATCGGCTGGCAAATTTTGATGCAAGCAAATTGATGCCGGAATATAGGAGTTTTCTCGATAGCACGCACTAGTATAGTTTGGCTTGCAGGGGACCTAAATACATACCAAAACTGCTTCATAAACTGTGTAAATGTGTCAGGAGCAGCCGCCAACCTTCCTTCGCCTTCCTCTTTGATTTATTATCTCACCCAATCACCAGCTGAATGCAAGAAGACCAGGGGCGGGGCCAAAGACGCTCGAAGTCCACGCGTTCCGGCGCCGTTGGAGCTGTACAGCCATACTTTTCCATATGCCGACTTGGGAGCTTTGGTATTAGTGCACGTGATGTAGAATCAAAGCATCATTTCAAATATTACCCGACTGCTTGCAGGTGACTTGTCACCACTACCTGAAATAGGTCGTCATCGATATGTTTTTTGTAGCTCGTAGCTGACACCGGACTCTCTTTCACTATTGAAGCAGGTCGCTGGGTGTAAATATGCGAAGACAAGAACTAGAGCTACACTTCTTTGCAGGGCCCATTGTCTATTCACCATTTAACAGACAATTCTCCTCATTAGAGGAAATCTCATCGAGGTCTTTAAATTTGTCCATGGTCTGGAGAGAGGATATCTTGTGGAAATGTTTGAATTGAACAGAAATGATCCAATTAGAGGTCATAAATTCAAAATTAAAGTTAACCACAGCAGAACAAGGTTAAGGCAGACTTTCTTCACCAACAGGATAGTGGAACACTGGAACCAGTTGCCAGAAAACATTGTCAGTAGCAGCACATTGAACATCTTTAAAAACAGCATAGACAAGCATTATAAGAATAGAGGGCTTGCTTTTCAGTATTACAGGGAGGGCTGATTGACAAATTTGGCGGGCAACTGGTTCAGTGTACAGAGTGCAACCAAGAAGGGCCCTTGTGGCTCATAGTTGCACTAATCTTTGATGTCTTTATTTAAGAGTGGTTTTGAACGAACACAATATATAATTAGATCCCTGGAGACTGGCAGCGCACCGATGATCTTCCAGGTTATAATTGACAAATACGACACACAATCAAGACGAACTGCATGCACACTTACCACATATATATATATATATATATATATATATATATATAAATATATATATATATATATATATATATATATATATAATATATATATATATATATATATATATATATATATATATATATATATATATATATATATATATATATATATATATATATATATATATATATATATATATATATATATATATATATATATATATATATATATATATATATATCAATATATATATATATATATATATACATATATTATGAATGATTGGAAGAAACCAGTGCTTCCGCACCACGGGGTACAATAATGTTACAACGCTGACAAAGGTGTTGTGGCGGAAATGCTCGCGCTCACCATTCCTAATAAGTTGTTTTTCAGTCGCACGTGGTGGTTTTCCTGCCGTGTATCACTCACTGGGATTAGTTCGGCCGGCTATCAGCGGCGTGTTACCGTTCCAGTGGTCGTGACAACAGCCACCGACAGCGGCGAGACGTGTCACCTCGCTCGCCGATTCAGTTACATTCTCAGCGGGCTGGTCATATCTACCGGTTCAACCATACTAATCGGTCCGGTCATATTCATCGGTCCGGCCATACCCATATGTCTGGTCGTATTCGTCAATCGTGCCAAATTCATTCCAGTCCAGTCCAGTTCGGGTTCATCTGTCTGGCCACATTTATTGATCGGGTCATATTCATCAGTCCAGTTCATATTAATTTGTCCCGCTACATTGATTTGTTTCGCCGCATTCATTTACTTATTTGTCCCGCCACATCATATTTGTCAATTTATTCCACATTTATGGGTCGCGTTTATATTCATCGATCGGGTTATATTCACTGGTCCAGTTCATATTCATCCATTCATCGATCAGGTTTTATGCATCGGTCTAGTTCATATTTATTGGTCCGGTCAAGTTCATGGGTCTAGTTCATATTCATCGATCGGATTATATTCACTGGTCCAGTTCATATTTTCGTTCATTCATCGATCGGGTTATATTCACTGGTCCAGTTCATATACATCCATTCATTGATCGGGTTATATTCACTGGTCCAGTCCATATTCATCCATTCATCGATCGGCTTATATTCATCGGTGCAGTTCATCTTCAGCGATCCGGCCATATTCATCTGTCCGATCATATTCATAGGTATAGTTCATATTCATCGACCTGGTCATATTCATCACCACGGTCATGCTCATCGATCTGGCCAAACCCAGACGACCGGTAACTTGGCGTGTCGAATAAACCACACGCGCTGCTCCGGTCACTAATTCGATCCACGCTAGTTGGCGACTTGTTCGTCGTCGGTAGCAGCAGAATCGGAACACCTGTCAGCTGTTGATGTCACTGGATTTGCTACCTCCGGTTACCAGTTATGCTCAGACACCACGAGTCGGAAACTGGCCGGTGTCATATCAGATGGCAATGCGACACGAGACCAGACCAGACGAGACAAGACCCGACCAGACGAAACCCGACCAGACGAGATCCGACCAGACGAGACCCGACCAGACGAGACCCAGCCAGACGAGACCCGACCAGACGAGATCCGACCAGACGAGACCCGACCAGAGGAGACCCGACCAGACGAGACCCGACCAGACGAGATCCGACCAGACGAGACCCGACCAGACGAGACCCGACCAGACGAGACACGACCAGACGAGACGAGACCCGACTCGACCAGACGAGACGAGACCCGACATGATCAGACGAGACGAGACCCGACCAGACGAGATCCGACCAGACGAGACGAGACTTGACCATACGAGACGAGACCCGACCAGACGAGACTAGACCCGACCAGACGAGACGAGACCTGACCATACGAGATTAGACCCGACCAGACGAGACCCGACCAGACGAGACCCGACCAGACGAGACCCGACCAGACGAGACCCGACCAGACGAGACCCGACCAGACGAGACCCGACCAGACGAGACCCGACCAGACGAGACCCGACCAGACGAGACCCGACCAGACGAGACCCGACCAGACGAGACCCGACCAGACGAGACCCGACCAGACGAGACCCGACCAGACGAGACCCGACCAGACGAGACCCGACCAGACGAGACCCGACCAGACGAGACCCGACCAGACGAGACCCGACCAGACGAGACCCGACCAGACGAGACCCGACCAGACGAGACAAGACCCGACACGACCCGACACGACCCGACCCGACCAGACGAGACGAGACCCGACTCGACCAGACGAGACGAGACCCGACATGATCAGACGAGACGAGACCCGACCAGACGAGATCCGACCAGACGAGACGAGACTTGACCATACGAGACGAGACCCGACTAGACGAGACTAGACCCGACCAGACGAGACGAGACCTGACCATACGAGACGAGACCCGACTGGACGAGATTAGACCCGACCAGACGAAACGAGACAAACGGCAGCGGACAAGAAGCAATACGGCGAGAAGCTGGACGAGACAATAGCACAAAACACACGGACAACCCGGCGGAACGGTGCCGAATTTGCCGTCCGGCCAGCGCCGTCCGATTCTGCAAGGATGAGATCGTCATTGGACAGCGGCGCCGACCCCGCCGACTATGCTAATCCCGACTGCCGGGGCGCGTCAGATTTGTACCGGGCACGCCAGATTTGCATGCGATCCGGCCGGGAGCGTCACCTGAATCGGCGTCATTTCCATCGTTGCTGCCGCCGTCGCTGGTCATTACAGCCGTTGTCAGGAGTGAGAATGCAGAACGCAGCCGGCACAATGTACGGCGGCGGCGCATATGAAGACGGCTCGGCAGCCATTGTGGCGCAGCAGCCAGCGTCGGTGTGAACCACGTCTCGGCGGCTGTGCAATATTCGCACTGCTCCAGATGCAGACACCCCACCTAGTGGCAGATCAACTTTTGTTCGTATATCACGGCGGTGCGCAGCGCGAAGCACATTCCAGATCAGCGCCAGCAGGCGAACGCCTCGGTGAATGCTGCAGAAGAAAACCTTAATAGACACGCTTCTCGACTGCAGCCCGGAGGCCGACCTAACCCAACCCAGCCTAACCCAACCTCGAGGCCGAATCATGTCCGACACCTCCGCTGGCCAAACCAATGGCCTGTGTTGTCCCCACGGCAGCATTGCACCATTTCAATTCGTTTCGGTGAATGTCGTACGACATTCAGTCCGTTGGCAAATTTCGAGGTAGATTTCCACAGGGGCCGGCGAACTTTGAAGGCGCGCCCGACAACATAAGTGGCCTGGACACCAGCCGTCCGTACCAGGAACACTGTGACTTCCTCTTGTGGCAGGGTGAAGGTACACGAGAAACATAGCGTCAACGTCGACCATCATTTGGCCCAGAAAATTAGCCAGTCCTGTAACGGCTGCCTGCCGATGGGAGCATGGCCAGTCAGCGTTGCGTGGGTGTGGGCCTGCGATGTCGCACCAAATGTCGATAGCCACCGCTGGCAGACGCACCCGTCGGATCATATTCGGTGAGATACGCAATCCCGCTGGAAGCTCTGTGCGGGAAACAAAACCGGGTCTCGAATCGATTGTGTCGCGTGAGCACAAATGTGCTAACGGTAATGTTTTTTTTCGCTCGTTTTTTTTTACATATTCGTATATAGCGCCCTTACGTCGTCCCATTTTGGTAGACTTTCACAATCATCGATGGGGACGACAATAGTACTACACTGCCTATCTCATTTTCATTTATGCTCATATGTGCTCATTGTGCATCATACTATCTCATTTGTACTCATTCATTGGCGCTTGAATTCCCCTTCCTGTTTCCCCGACGCATGACTTTGAGGAACCAGTAAAAGGAATGTCATAAACTACACCATTACTAGACATGGAGCCGCTCGGAGATTTTCTTGTGATGGTGCCGCCCACTTTCGTCCAGGAATTTACGGACACCTGTACTTCGATGGCTTTCAGGTGTTCGGCGATAGTGGGTTACCTGCTTACCTGCTTTGGGTATGGAACTGTTAAAAACTTCTTGGGTCTCTCTTTCTGTCACGGATCTTGTTTACGTATGCTCTTAATGTCTTCAGTTATTTTTATATTAATTTGATTGGCATGCATGTTGGTTCCTTGCACTTCATGAGTGGAGTGTGCTTGCTACACAAACTGACAAAGGTGGTCACAGCTGTAGTCAAGGAGCTACAAGGTGCTTCTTCCGATATATTCACTAATTGTTTCCCTCTCTGTTATTTTTTTTCAACTGCTTCCCAGCTTTCTGGTTAAATAGCTTGCTTTGCTTATCAGCATATCCAGTTATCGACTTCTCAAATGTCACGGCATCACTAAACATCTCAAGCATTCTGCTATCACATCTTGTGATTCACCGCCGAAAACATAGCGTTGCATCATTATAAATCGCTGGGGTCCGGCGGATGAAATGACCCTAAAATCCGCAAATCATCCTTGCTGAAACCGCGAGGGGACTCAAAGGGGGTTCCATCGGTGCGCTTCGGCGCGCGGTAAGCGCACAGACGTTGAGTTTCCTTCACGAACCGAGATCCGTGATAATTCGCGCCCGGGGCTTCAAAAAACCCATCGGAGCCCCTACGACGCATCGGAGCCCCTACAGACGCATCGGAGCCACAACAGACGCATCGGAAACACTACAGACGCATTGGAGCCCCTACGACGCATCGGAGCCCCTACAGACGTATCGGAGCCCCTACAAACGCATCAGAACCTCTACAGGCGCATCGGAACCTCTACAGACGCATCGGAGTCCCTACAGACGCATCGGAGCCCCTACAGACGTATCGGAGCCCCTATAGACGTATCGGAGCTACTATAGACGTATCGGAGCTCCTATAGACGTATCGGAGCCCCTACAGACGTATCGGAGCTCCTACAAGCGCATCGGAGCCCACACAGACGCATCGGAGCCCCTACAAACCCATCGGGGCCCCTATAGACACATCGGAGCCCCTACAAACGCATCGAAGTCTCTACAGACGCATCGGAACCTCTGCAAACGTGTCCGGCCACATAAAAGAGCACGGAAGCACTAAATCGCGCGAGGATTCTTCCCAAGCATGTGGCTCTTGTTAGTTCAGGCTGAGGCCGGGGTACCCCACATCATTACTGAATATATGCATATTGTCATTGGACACGTGGGTACCTGGGTTCATCAAGCTTATAGGGTGATGGGTGGGCTGCTGAATATAATTATATTTCGCATATCTACAATCTGAATGATAACTGTAACTGTTGTTGACTGGACAGGATTATATGCAAATTTCACAAGGACAATAAATTGAGAGTGGAATGAATCCAGTTCAAACTCCATAATTAAATGTATATATATGCATATATATATATATATATATATATATATATATATATATATATATATATATATATATATATATATATATATATATATATATATATATATATATATATATATATATATATATATATATATATATATATATATATATATATATGTAAATATATATATATATATATATATATATATATATATATATATATATATATATGCATATATATATATATATATATATGCATATATATATATATATATATATATATATATATATATATATATATATACATATATATATTATATATATATACATATATATATTTACATATATATACATATATATATATATATATATATATATATATGTTTTTCCATCAGTGGTGTATATAAGCATCAGTATGACAATGAAATTGTTGTTTAGTGGCTTTGGATTTTCTTCTTCACACAATCTGGTTTTAAATGCATCAGCATCAGCTAATCTCAATGTTTTACGATGCAAGTTGTTCTTGCAAAGTGGAAGGAAATCCAATCATTTCGTTTTTGCGTGCAATTTTCAATTTTACAGCAGAACGTCGAGAGTCAATCCACTTTCCAATCCAAATCGGCTTCTCAGCACAAAATGTGCTGGTTGGCATCAACTAAGTTTTCTAAGTAGCATGGTGTTTTACTTTTTACCTTTAGGTTTCTCATCAGCATACACATGGCGTAGATTACTGGATGGGTGTGGGGGGGGGGGAAATCAACATTAAGGGGGCTAAGACCGACATTAGTGGGGCATGGCCCCCACAAAAGGATACAAATCGACGCCCCTGGTCCGAAACGCTAAACCCGTCCCGGGGTCCGTAAAAGTTATTGTATACGGATAAAAACGCACTGATGAGAAGAATAAAAACGCGAAGGTCTTCATGAATGACCATGGCAGCTGAAAGTGTACTAGATCCTCTAACACGTGCCAATCAAAAAAAAAATCACACCAGGTCTCTTTCACTCCACCGGAAGTCCAAAAGCGCGCTCAAGGTCCAAACATGCGCTGGGGCACTTAAAATTGCATCAGAGGCACTAATAACCCGCGGTGGCCCACAGGAACGTGCCGGGGGGCATATCAGTGCATTAGGGCCCCCAGGCGCGCACCAGGCTTGCAAAGCGATTCTGGACCTTGAGGGAACACGGTGTGCACCTAAAGTTTCACAGAAATCCCGAAATAAATCCAAATCCAAATGCTGAAACGTTTAACCAAATGCTGAAAAACGTATCACTAAAAAATAGTGATCGCAGCCACAGATTTTCCACGAAGATATTATGGGTCATGGGTATTTAGGAGCTTATGGTTCAATTAATGTTTAAAAAGCAGTACTCCTCATCCATCATTTTGGAAGACCATCACCTGGGTGGCTATTAGTAACTTAATTCAGACATAAGACCCAACGGAAACTAGCGGAATGTCGCATCCCAATGCTACCGGGCCCTGCACGCGGTAAACCGTACAGCAGTTACCCACACGCAACCAGTGGCGTCGCGCCAACCGGTCGCAGTTCAATCTTATACATTAAATAATTTACATTTAATTAAAGGCTCGCGAGTCCTAAACATATTTTGAAGGAAGCAAAACCTGCACACTTTCCCGTACGAGGGAGAGGAGAAGAAACCCGTACGCCACATAGCTTTATTACAAGAACGGAAACTAACTGAATGGAATGAAAAGAGCTAAAGAAGGCCCTGATTGGGACGTTATCGAGGATGCTTACCCAATAGATTTAACGATCAGTGGAATGGAACTCATAAAGTCATAAAGTTTTAAAGTATAATAAGAGTAACAAGGGCCCATCTGCGTTAAGCCTACACAGGGAAGACACTATGAGAAGAGAACAAGAAAGAGTCCGAGACCAGCAAAACTAAACTGAAATAAATGGCATATCCTAAGTTCTACCGTAACTATCTACGCCTTTGTGTTCCCATTGTCAGTCTCATCCGCATCCAAAGAAACTGTAGACCTTACATCTCAAGAATAAGATGCATGGACTTTAATAATGTACCTACCATATGTTAGTACCTTCAATGAAGGACCCTCCACCACACTATCACGAAGCCCATTCCATGGTACAACCGCTAGTTAACCGAATATTTCTGTTCTTTTTTTTTAAATAAATTTAATCCGAGTTGGTGCTGGGGCGGCTTTAGGAACCAGGGCTCTATTGCTAAGCAGAGCTTGTTGCGTGAGTCCTGGCCCCACCACCCGATCCATGAAACGAATTCCACTTCAACGGCAGAATTTTGACCGAAAGTTTAACGTGCCGTCAATGTACCGACACGGCCGTTAGCTCGTCCACGGCCTTATCGGGCCAACTGCCAACTGACACTCCCGGCCGGGGGCTAAATGCGAGCGCGCGGAGCGGCTCGAACCTTGTATTGCCAGGACGGGGGAGACCAATGCAGGCCAGCGCTCCAACCAACTACCGGTGCAGCAACCCTCAAACTGCGTCCAACTATCCTCATGTCCCCCCATTTGTTCCCATATTCTAAACTGCGTAGCCTACTGATAAGCCTAGTATATTGTTATTGTACTTATTCTAAGATACCTATGTTGTTTTCTAAGTAAGGGCTTCATGCCTGTAAAGGGTACACAATATTTCAAGTGGGGTCGCAAGTTGGCAAAGTATATTTTTCATCACTTTATTGCATGTATATCGAACATTTTTATTCATGATTCCTAACATTCTGATCGCCCTATTCCCAGGGGAGTTATATTGGTTTTTCGCATTCAGATCTCTTACAAATAGCCTGGCTCAGCATTTGTCACTACATTTCATTGTATGTCTAAATGTCCCACCTCCAGACTCCAGATGCATAACCTCACACTTATCGTAGCTGAAAGATATCTGCCCTTTTTATCATCCTACTTTTATTGATTTTCAAAACGAGCTAAATATTGGTAGATTCATGACTATTGTTGGACATTCCTACCAATTGCATGTTGTCAGGAAATTTAAACAGCCTGTTTCTCAGCCCTGCCTCAATGTTGCTCTCAAATATGATACACAGAAGTTGATCTAGAACGGAACACTATGGTTCTCTGCTTAGAACATTTTATTTCATTCAGATGCACATCCAATTAATACTACCCTTCGTTTTCTTTTTCTTAAGCATGCTTCAATCCAGCCTAAAACTTTTCCGTTAATCTCGTACTGCTCTGGATGATGACTTAGACGCTGGCGCGGAACTTTGTGAAACACGTTGTTAAAGTATATGTATACCACATCTATCGTAGTTCCATTTTCAACTTCACTAGTTACATACTCCATTAATTCCAGGTTAGTTAAGCAAGAAATACTAGATTCAAATATCTGTTAAGTATCCGTTAAAAAGTTAAGCCTATCAAGACGAGTCTGAACATCTCTCTTCAGAACTTGTTCTCACACTTTGCCGACTAGTGACGTTTAGCTAACGGGTCTGGAATTACCCAGAGAGGCTCTACGACTATTTTTGAAGAATGCTACTACATTTCAATTACGCCCATGAGTTGGTTGGAGATCAGCACAAATTTTCAGGTGTCGGGAGTGGTTGTTGGAAAAGTTAAACTCTTGGCCCATTCGCAGTCCAGCGGCCATTAAATGCATCGCTGGAGCCGAGGAGGGGAGGGATTGGATTATAAGAGAGCCCCGAAACTGGACAATCGCCAGTGACGAGCACTATTCCAACCACCTGCAAACTACATCTCAACCCTCCAACTCGAAATTGGCATTTTCCTCAACCATCCCTAACCCTAACGATCAGCTAGGCCCACTCACGAACGAAAGTAGTGACAGTGGACAGCTCAGCCTCTCCATATGCGGTTGACAATGGGTGACACGGGCCGCGGAGCGGGAGACCGAAGTGAGCAAACCATCCCGAGTCGCAAACCATCCCGGCAAACGATGCGTACATCGGTGCCAGTCGACCCGGCCGAAGAGACCTGGGGAGATTGGAAACCAGCCAGGCCGCACACCTGGAGAGACTGGAGGCCAGCCAGGCCGCAAACCTGGTGACCGGAGGCTAGCCAGGCCACAGACCTGGAGAGACTGGAGGCCAGCCAGGCCGCAGACCTGGAGACCGGAGGCTAGCCAGGTCGCAGACCTGGAGACCGGAGGCCAGCCAGGCCGCAGACATGGAGACCGGAGGCTAGCCAGGCCACAGACCTGGAGAGACTGGAGGCCAGCCAGGCCGCAGACCTGGAGACCGGAGGCTAGCCAGGTCGCAGAACTGGAGACCGGAGGCCAGCCAGACCGCAGACCTGGAGACCGGAGGCCAGCCAGGCCGCATACCTGGAGAGACTGGAGGCCAGCCAGGCCGCAGACCTGGAGACCGGAGGCCAGCCAGACCGCAGACCTGGAGAGACTGGAGGCCAGCCAGACCGCAGACCTGGAGAGACTGGAGGCCAGCCAGGCCGCAGACCTGGAGAGTGGAGGCCAGCCAGGCCGCAGACCTGGAGAGACTGGAGGCCAGCCAGGCCGCAGACCTGGAGAGTGGAGGTCAGCCAGGCCGCACATCTGGAGACTGGAAGCCAGCCAGGTCGCATACCTGGAGAGACTGGAGGCCAGCCAGGCCGCAGAAAGAGGCCCCCGCAGACCTGGAGACCGGAGGCCAGCCAGACCGCAGACCTGGAGAGACTGGAGGCCAGCCAGGCCGCAGACCTGGATACCAGAGGCCAGCCAGACCGCAGACCTGGAGAGACTGGAGGCCAGCCAGGCCGCAGACCTGGAGAGTGGAGGTCAGCCAGGCCGCACATCTGGAGACTGGAAGCCAGCCAGGCCGCAGACCTGGAGAGTGGAGGCCAGCCAGGCCGCAGACCTGGAGAGACTGGAGGCCAGCCAGGCCGCAGACCTGGAGACCAGAGGCCAGCCAGGCCGCACATCTGGAGAGACTGGAAGCCAGCCAGGTCGCAGACCTGCCGAGTCCGACGGAGTGCGAGACAGCCGCCGCGGACCACGCGTAGCAGCAGGCCCGGCGACGGCGGTCCGCCGCTGTATGCACCTGATACCCGCCGCGGACCATGCGTAGCAGCATGCCCGGCGACGGCGGTCCGCCGCTGTATGCACCTGATACCCGCCGCGGACCACGCGTAGCAGCAGGCCCGGCGGCGGCGGTCCGCCGCTGTATGCACCTGATACCCGCCGCGGACCATGCGTAGCAGCAGGCCCGGCGACGGCGGTCCGCCGCTGTATGCACCTGATACCCGCCGCGGACCATGCGTAGCAGCAGGCCCGGCGGCGGCGGTCCGCCGCTGTATGCACCTGATACCCGCCGCGGACCATGCGTAGCAGCAGGCCCGGCGACGGCGGTCCGCCGCTGTATGCACCTGATACCCGCCGCGGACCATGCGTAGCAGCAGGCCCGGCGGCGGCGGTCCGCCGCTGTATGCACCTGATACCCGCCGCGGACCACGCGTAGCAGCAGGCCCGCGAACCCGCGCGGCGGCGGCCGCGCGTCATCCCGCTGTATGCACCTGATACCCGCCGCGGACCATGCGTAGCAGCCCGCGGCGGCGGTCCGCCGCTGTATGCACCTGATACCCGCCGCGGACCATGCATACAGCAGGCCCGGCGGCGGCGGTCCGCCGCTGTATGCACCTGATACCGCCGCGGACCACACGGGTCCGCCGCTGTATGCACCTGATACCAGCCGCGGACCACACGTAGCAGCAGGCCCGGCGGCGGCGGTCCGCCGCTGTATGCACCTGATACTATCCCGCCCGACAAGGCCAACCTGCGGCCACACAGCGGGTAGAAGGGGAACGCGCCCGGCGGCGGGACGCGTCAGGTGACAGAAGATGCCGGCCGACTGGACCATGAGCTCAGCTTGTTCGGCGGCGACCGCAAACGACAGAAACAAGTTCAATCCGGCGTTACGCGTTTGCCGGCAAAGATATTCGAATGAAACTTTCAGCGTTTGCTTATCTTTAGTTGTATCACAAAACAGATTAGTGAAATGTTTGCCTTCTTCCTTTTTGATGACTTACTTTTGCTTCCATATTTTCCCATTGGGGCTCAAGTCAAAGATGGCACGGCAAGCAAAAAGAGCCTTCTAGCTCAATGCAGTGTGCTATAATGCGCATAAATGTGTAGTGATCTCAGGTGACCCCAGAGACCTTAGTGAGGTCAATGAGCAAAAATGTCAGCGGTAACATTGAGCATAGCTTCCTTCTACATGCCACAACCGTTGTGAGATCATTCCGAGCGCAAATGTGCAACCAGGAAACATTTGTATATTTTGCCATAGCCCTATAATGGGGAAGCCATGGCCGCGAACTGACCTAAGGTCAATGCTACGAAAAAACCGATATACATATTATGGTCCCTGATGTGATCATGACATGTTATAAGTTTGAAATCAATTGCCCAATTATTGTGGAAGGTATGCCACCTAGAACTCCGAGTGTAATTTGGTCACTTCGCCTGACCTGGTGACCTGACCTGAGATGACCCAGGATTAAAAAATGTATGATAATATGCGGAAAAGACCAATGAACAGCTATGCGATGTTTGACCTTGCTAACCCGATTAGTTTGGCGGCAAATGAGGAAAAACCGGTGGGGGACAGATATCTGCCCCCCGGAAGTGCGCGGGTTAATATTATACAGTACCTGTGTAAAATGCTCGAAAGAGTCAGTATATTTCCTCTTCATTCCCCAACGCAGTAATGGCTGTTCAACTGTTATACAAACAAAATTATCGTGAAAGTGGGCATCTCACATAGTTATTAGATCACTGGTGAGTTGAAACATTTGATTTAGGATACTATCTTACGGTTCGTGGTTTAAATAAAAGTTTTACTTACTCATGGCTAAATATATATATATATATATATATATATATATATATATATATATATATATATATATATATATATATATATATAATCCCACTTCAGAAAGTACGGTTCATATTCGGTCGCCTGATTTTGCGCAACTATGGTTTAATAGCATGTGCTAATCGTACGGTGAGCGTTAATTGAACCGTATAATGACCTTTATGTTATACAGTGCTTGAGTGCAAGGACCTTTAGAGACAGCCAATTTGTTAATTGCATTCCCCACAACTGCACCGGAAAACAACACTGTTCTGCCCAAACCCGTATATTTTATATCAGTGACCAACGATATCAAGCTTTTCTAAGCAGCATTTCTTTCTGCAGTATCATATATAATATTCACAAACACAGTGGATTACCTCAGACTCGCTTCTGAATCGTGCACCCATATTATCTCATGTCCACAAACATCTCGAACGTTTTTTCAGCTTCCACTCTACCGGTCGTGTCTTGAGGTGCATACGCGCGAACGCAAGAAATACCTGTCAATACACTGCCACACATTCACGTAACCGAAAACAACTGTAAGTCACAGAGGTTATGCTGGGCGAGCGTCTTCCCTCCAGCGTCGGCGGGTAAGTGAGCAGAGGTTGGGCTGGGCGAGCGTCTTCTCTCCAGCGTCGGCCGGTGAGTGAGCTATGAATAGTCATCAATAATGTAGGTCTCATCTTAGCTTGCCGCCAGATTACGGCATTAAAGCTTAAGCGTGGTTTCTCTGGTGGTACCAGGCTGCTTTTCTGGCGACGTGATGCGAATGGAGCATCGTGTTCGCCTTTGCATGTTGTTAGTCAGCGCCTGCCGAGATTCGGTAAAATGGTCTCTTCGGATCGCAGTGGCAACTCAGACACGCCGCACCGGAAACATTCCAACAGCGATAGCGTATATGTTGAACGTAAAAAGACAAACAAATTTAGCATGCTACAGACAATCAGTACTACATGATAAAATCAGACGAGAAAAAGTGGAAAATGTGTCATCAGAAGTCAGATTGAAGTTTGTTAATAATGGTGGCGTAACCAGAGGGTAGACAAGAGTTCCCATGTCTCTAACACCTTTGGCCTCTTAATAGAAACACAATATTGTTGTGCTCACGGCTCTTACATATATGATTCGGCAATGGAATGTGTGACCTCAAGTCCTGCTTCGACGTGAAATCTACAGAATCCGTAACGTATTGTTTTCAAAGGGGTTGCAAGTGTTGCGGTGGCTTAGTCGGTTTATGCTTATGATTCTTGGCCTTAAGGTCGTGGGCTGAAATCCTGCAGCCGGTCGGATTACCGCGTATACAATTAACCAACCGGCGGAATTATCAAATCTACCCGCAACCAATCGGCGGAATTACCAAGTCAACCAATGGGCTTGAGAAGTTGGCGGCGCCGTGTGGCACTGTAGTCGAATACGCTACACAATAACCCATAATTTATCTTCTTCTGAATTATATTATTCCATTCTGCACGATTATATTATGCATTGTCATATTTTCTGGCAACAGAAACGTTGATACATTTTTAGCAATAACTTCAGATGATATATTTGATACGTGCGCAAGGAATATCACTTGGCTTGAATATCACTTGAATATCACTGGAGAATAATTGCTGGTCGGATGACTGCGGAATTGTTTTATCACTTCGTGTCCTCAGACATTTCTGCTCTCGTCCACGGCAGGTCATACAGTTTGGACCAAATCTCCGTAAGCTTGTTTGGGGGTGGGGGTGGGGGTGGGGGTGGGGGTACGGAGTGGCAGCTGTGATCTCTGAAATACCGTAATAAAGCACCACAATATCCACCTCTATAAAGCACAGCATCCTTCACTGGCATACGGTCAAGCTATTTTTTGCTCTTAACTTTACACTTTGGCATTCCTTCAGCTTCCTACATCTGCATTGCCACCCAGGAAAAGCTCTTCAGGCAGAGAAAGCCAGAGGTAAGATTTAATATTTTAAATTAGGGGCATTTCAGCTACATCAGTTAAATGAAACGTTAAGTGACAGTGCTGTATGTTGGATTGTCCCATGTCTCCATCAGATCTCAACAGGGTATCATGCTGCATCTAGCTCACAGCGAGGCAGCAGGACATTTGGTCGTCCTGTACTGCACGGGTGTATCCTCGTGTGCTGCATGTGTACGTTGGTATATGGTGCGGGTCGTCCTGTACTGCACGGGTGTATCCTCGTGTGCTGCATGTGTACGTTGGTATGTGGTGCGGGTCGTCCTGTACTGCACGGGTGTATCCTCGTGTGCTGCATGTGTACGTTGGTATGTGGTGCGGGTCGTCCTGTACTGCACGGGTGTATCCTTGTGTGCTGCATGTGTACGTTGGTATGTGGTGCTGTACAAGTATGCACAAGTAACAATGTTAGGAATTCCCGAAAAGCCTGTCAGTTAGGGAGCACAAATAAAATAAAATCAACATGTATGTCACCACCGGCCAAGATAGCACGCATAAAAATAATAATGTTTTGATTCCGTTAAGACTGTAGTAGGAAAACATCCATACACCCATAAACAGCCCCCAGCGATTAAATATCGGCAGAAAGCGCCATTCGAATATCTATTTGCCATGGAAATTCATATTCACGCTCGGCGCCGTATGTCTTCCGATCAGGCGTCTATTCACTATGACTCTGCCCTTCTGTCTACACTCGGCGCCGTATGTCTTCCGATCAGGCGTCTATTCACCATGACTCTGCCCTTCTGTCTACACTCGGCGCCGCGCGTCTTCCGATCAGGCGTCTATTCACCATGACTCTGCCCTTCTGTCTACACTCGGCGCCGCGCGTCTTCCGATCAGGCGTCTATTCACCATGACTCTGCCCTTCTGTCTACACTCGGCGCTGCGCGTCTTCCGATCAGGTGTCTATTCGCCATGACTCCACCTTCGTGCTCACAACACTCGGAGCAGCGCGTCTCTCGATTATTTTGCTTTCAAATCACGCCCGTCAAATCTGTAAACTAGTAAACATAAATAAACGTCGGATGCCCCGCTGTCGCTGTAACATCGCTTCTCTATTCCAGAGGCGCAGCGTCGACCCTACCTCGAGCGGCGCGGCCGCGACCGGCGCGGGCGCGTACCGAATCCCCACACGCGCTAATTTCGCACTTCTTCGCCGAAACGGTCGCCGACGCGAACGTGGCGCTCCGCCAGCTGTTCAGCGACGGGGAGCGGCGCAGTTGGCGGCTGTCAGGCGGTGGCGGCAACGGCTGTCTGATAGATCAGAAACGCTGGGTCACCATATTGCCTTTGGTGGCAGCAGAGGGCGAGGCGGGCGGCGGTGCTATGTGACAGTGCAGTAAAGCTGGCAGTTGTCTGACCGAGGGCATGTGGCACTGAGTTGACCAGAGGCCAAGTTGGAATTACGCTGTGAAATCGGGGGCGCAGTGGGGACAATGCTTTGGGGTTGACTTGACCTGCAGGTGGAATAGACTAAGATTAGAGATGTCAGGATTACATCAATGTCCTATGATGACCTTTCCTCGATGATTAGAAGAAAAAACAGTCGAAGGTTACTTCATCTTGGTGTATATTCGAGCACAACGCTTCGCAAAACCACAAAAAATAAGCAGTTAACTAACGGTCGAATTCTCACTGCCATAAGTTATTATATATGTCCATGTCGTGCCTTGTTAGGCAGATGTTTTTTTTTTCATTCCGGAGACACCATGCTTGACATACACATTATATACATACTGTGGATATGTGTCTAACCACTAATCATATCATAATATTGGCCAAGAGGTTGTGTTCGAGTTTAAGTCAGGTGTATGTTCCTTAACACGAGCACGTGCGGGGGGAGGGGGGCAGATATCTGCCCCTCCGGTTTTTCCTCATTTGCCGCCAAACTAATCGTGTTAGCAAGGCCATACCTCGCATAGCTGTTCATTGGTCTTTTCCGCATATCCTTGTACATTTGTAATCCTGGGTCATCTCAGGTCAGGTCACCAGGTCAGGCGAAGTGACCCAACTACACTCGGTGTTCTAGGTGGCATAACTTCCACAACAATTGGGCGATTGATTCAAACTTATAACATGTCATGATCTCATCAGGGACAATAATATGTATATCGTTTATTGTAGCATTGACCTTAGGTCAGGTCGCGGCCATGGCTTCCCCATTATAGGGCTATGGTAAAATATGCAAATGTTTCCTGGTTACATATTTGCTCTCGGAATGATCTCACAACGGTTGTGGAATGTAGATGGAGGCTATGCTCAATGCTACCGCTGACATTTTTGCTCAGTGACCTCACCAAGGTCTGAGGTCTGAGGTCACCTGAGATCACTACACATTTCTGCGCATTATATCGCACTGCATTGAGCTAGAAGGGTGAAATGACCGTCATTGTGCTTGTATCCCCAAGACGTGTCGATTGATACATCACATGACCCCCCTAGGCGACTGCATGACCTTGACCTGGGTTTCGGTCGACCTGACCTTAAATTACACCGCCTATTGTCGGTAGCGCATTTCAAGGACTGTCGAATAGCGTTAGCCGTTTGTTTCTATCTGTCACAGGTCCTGAGCTATGTGTCAATATCTGAGTCCCACCTGATCTGGTCGAATTTCGCCTATGATGACCCAGTGACCTGAATGTTGACCTGAGCAAAAAAAATGACCCAAACACTTTCGATAGAGCCCGTCATCAGCTATCCAACGCCGTTTTCCGGTTGTCGCTAGCTAGCATAGTTCTAGAGATCTTGGGTGGGCAGACATTTGCCCTCCCAGGACATGCGAAATTGGCGAGGACCTCCGGACGTGCGAGTGTTATGAGTAATGACTAAGCAGTAATAAAAGCGAAAGACCATGTGGATCGCAAGATCGCTGAGTCATTACTCATTAAGGAACACAAACCTGACCTAAACTCGAACACAACCTCTTGGGCGATACTATAATACGATTAGTGGTCAGACATGTATCCACAGTATGTGGATAATGTGCATGTCAAGTATGCTATGGCGTCTCTGGAATAAAAAAGCCTTTGCCTAGCAAGGCTCGACATCGACATATATAAGACATCATGGCAGTGAGAATACGACCGTTAGATGGAATTACCTTTTTGTGGTTTGACGTAGGATTGTGCCCGAATATACATGAAGATCAAGTAACTTTCGACTGCTTTTTTCGTCTAATCATCGAGGAAAGGTCATCATATGATACTGATGGAATATTATGTTCCTCGCCAGAGCGCTAAATAATTTATGTCAGGATTACCCTGAACATGACTCAGTCAGAGACGGTCCGACGGAGCTAACCAGGACGACAGTTGGGATAGACCAGTCGTATTGATCAGGATTGAAGTTGGGATAACGCAGTTATAGTCGCCAGGGTCGGAGTTGATATAGCGCAGTTATAAGCACAAGGGTCGGAGTTGGGATAATGCAGTCGTACTGGCCACTGGTCAGGGTGGAAGTTCGGGCAGTGCAGTAGCATTGTCCAGGGTTCATTGATTGTGGCTTTACGACGCATTCAGAAGGTGAGGCCATATGGCGCCGCCCGCCTCTCACCCTGGCAGGAAGGGCGGGCACCGCCGCGAATCGAACCCAGTACCTCTGGCATGCCAGACGATCAGCTTTACAGCTGAGCTGCCGATGCCCCTGGCCAGGGTTGGAGTATCGATAGGCCAAAGTTGGGGCGGGTCGGAGTTGGGATGACGCAGTTGTTCTGGCCCGGTCAGAGCTGACAATGCCTGGTCTCAGCGGTGTTCTGGCGACTACGGACAAACGGCGTCCTGCAACGAGCCGCGGATCGACACTGCTGATCATACATACCTTGCGTGTCATGTTAAACAAGATCATATGTCACATCCAGCCATGAAGCTATATCTGGCGGAATCTGTCCTTGATGCACTGTTGCCTGACGGGCAGTACATCCTTGGTTGTCGGTAACCAATGTGCCCATATGATTGAAATTGCATGTATTTTTATTGTGTCAGATACCTAGACCACGTATTTTCACTCGTTGTTTCCCGGAAAAATTGAGGCCACCGACCCCGACCGACACCTACGAACCGTTTCGCGCGTTTCGCCCATTAATCCAATGTATAAAAATATGGTCTGAATTCGATTCCAACCGCTGTGTTCGCCTTCGATCCCACCTAGCCATTGCAGGCATTCGCTAGCCATTGCATGTCGCTCGCACTACGTATCTTGTGACTTACCTACATGCCTGACCCTCCGGCTGTCGGGCTTCTGTTCAGCAATCAGGACACGCTGTCGGTCACACTTTGCAGCATTTCGCACTTTGGGACACGTGTTACCGGCCGCCAGACAACAACGCGTCGCTGATAAACGCCTCGACAGCGATCGAGCCGGCGCCCAATGCTGGCCGACTGATCCTGGTTGGAGATTTCGACCTCGGCGAGATTCGATGGCGAGTGGAGGCCATGTCAGCAATACGGAACAGCGTGCGGTCTCGCATCCCAGAGTAAGCCCCGCTCTGTGACACCGGCGAAAGGATGCCGCCCTGGCTACATGAGTGCGACTATTAGCCTGTGTCGAGAATTTTCAAAGTGATGTTATCAAAGATGGCTACTGTTTTTGTTTTGCCCTGATATATGCCTAACAATTTGACATAAAAATTAGCTCGTTGGGCAATCGGCATTTTTTCTCAAACTACGTTTGAAAAAGACACTGTTTTCGACATTCGGCGCCATATTGACTGTAAGAACCAATCCAGATAAGTGGGTCAAATATTATCTCTTTTTGATCGACTCGACGAGCTGACACGATTGAAACAACGCGGTATTGAATAAAAATCGATAGCTAAAAAGTATTGGCTATCTAATGTCTTCCGATACACCAGCAAATGTCCTTTTCGGAGCATACAAGGAACTCTGAAGTTTAAACAAGTAAAGATCATGATATAGCCGCGGTTTTCGCACCACTTACTCACTTCAAGACTTCAGCATCACTCACTGGGCATAGAAATAGACAAAGCTTCATATTTATTCGCTCTTTGAACTACATAGCAGCATGATTGAGGGAAGCTGATTTGTAAGCACGTGCATCATATACCAAATACCCATCTATTTGTTGTATATTGAGACATTCGGATAGCCTTTCCATATCACGTTCAGACGAAAATCATATACGTTTGTGATAAAAATGATAAAAATTCGCCATGATTATTGAAATTATCCGTGATCACCATGGGACCATCCATGCCTAGTTTTTTCCCCAAAGGGACACATGTGAGACATCAATCAATGAACACTGGTATGTCCAAGGCAAACATCGCGCGTGGGCATTGCTCACAGGGAAATGGTGTTTCAGACACTTCTCTGTGGCGACGACAGAGCAGAGCGCCAGTTCGCTGTTGAACGCATCAGGTGCATCCGCGGCAAAATGAGCCTGGAGACCCCAGTGTCCGTCCCAGGAAAGCTCCGAGACTAAATAAGACCGCGGAGAGTCTGCAGGAGTTGATATCCTGGGACGGCGCATTCGAACCGGGCCTCACGTGCCACACGCCAAGCTCCGAACTTGATGGCTATGTGCACATGCCAATGTCACATCCACAGTTTCCCGTGCACGGTCAGTCAGTTGAACGATGCGTGAAACAGGTGTCGCCAGCTGCAAAAGTCGTATACGGGAAGGAGAGGAGGGACGGCTACATCCGGGCTGGCTACATGCACCGGCAGTGTTTGCTCGTGCTAGCAACTAAGAGGACGTGGATAATATGCTAAAACAACTGTGAGTTCCATGAAAGATAGAGCTGGGGCACTCTATGTCGTCCAGTCAGTTGTGCTCCGCACCTTCGCGCGATGTTTGCTTTGGATATACCAGTGTTCATTGATTGATGCCTGACATGTGTTCCTTTGCGGAAAAATGGGCATCGATGGTCCCATGGTGATCTCGGCGAATTGCAAAAGAAGTATGCTAACTCATAGAAACTAATGAAACTAATGAGTTAGTTCACAACTTCAAATGAGTAAGTGCAGAAATCGCGGCTGTATCATGATTTTTACTTGTTTAAACCTAAGAGCTCTTTGTATGCACCGACATGGCCATTTGCTGGTGCATTAGAAGACGTATGATAGGCGATTTTTTCTTAACTCTCGATATTTCAACAGTAGTGCGTCGTTTCAATCGACTCAACTCGTCGAGACGATCAAAAAGAGGTACTATTTGACCCACTTATCTGGGTTGGTTTTCACAGCCAATATGGCGTCGAATGTCGATAAGAGTATTTTTCAAACGCATTTTGGGAAAAAATGCCGATTGAAAAAATGTAAAATCATTAGGCACATATCAAGGCAAAATAAAAACAGTAGTCGTTTCTGATAACACCATTTCGAAAATTATCGATGAAGGCTAGCGACTATACATGAATGTTACGCCGAGCTATCTGTGCTGTTCACCAAACACACCCAGCTATCCATTGATCATGGCAACCATACGCTCAATTGAAGTACGTCATGGTTGTACTCATCCATAAGGGCGACAAAATGAACCCGAATAAATACCGGCCAATTTTGCTGATCACTCTCTCTCTCTCTCTCTCTCTCTCTCTCTCTCTCTCTCTCTCTCTCTCTCTCTCTCTCTCTCTCTCTCTCTCTCTCTCTCTCTCTCTCTCTCTCTCTCCTCTCTCTCTCTCTCTCTCTCTCTCTCTCTCTCTCTCTCTCTCTCTCTCTCTCTCTCTCTCTCTCTCTCTCTCTCTCTCTCTCTCTCTCTCTCTCTCTCTCTCTCTCTCTCTCTCTAGATTACATTTTTTTAAATGAACATCTGAGTCACGCCTCTCCCTCAATATTTTCCTTTCTGCAAGAGTTTCTTCCTGGTTGCTCCTGCATATAAAAACCCCTCTCCGTTCCACCCCCAGCTGGACATCAGACGGACAGAAAATAGGCGTCGTTTGCACACCCTTTCCGACCGCTTTTCAAGGTTCAAGATGAGCATATCTCGCTGCAAAATGACTTAGACGAACTTCTGAATTGGTCCGAAGAATGGCAAATGAAATTTAATTTTGATAAGTGCAAAATCATGCATGTAGGTAAGCAGCATATGAAGGCTCCATACTTGATGGGTGGCCAAGTGCCATCAGTGATTAAACAGGATAAGGATTTAGGTGTTATTCTAAACACAAAATTGGGGGCATCAGAACAGACCAAGGAAGCCAGGAAGAAGGCACTGAGAATGCTCGGGGCAATAAATAGGAATGTATCATACAGAAGTGAGGAAGTCATCAGGAAGGTTTACTGTGCATATGTCAGGCCACATTTGGAATACTGCATCCGAGCTTGGTCTCCTAGCTATGAAAAAGATTGTTGGCTTTTAGAGAGAGAGTACAAAAGAGGGCTACGAAAATGGTTAATGGCATAAGCAACCTGGCATATGAGGAAAGATTGAAGAAATTGAATATGTTTTCACTTAGATATAGAAGGCTGAGAGGAGATCTCATCGAGGTCTTTAAATTTGTTCATGGTCTGGAGAGGGGATATCTTGGGGAAATGCTTTAATTGAACAGAAATGATGCAATTAGAGGTCATAAATTCAAAATTAAAGTTAACCACAGCAGAACAAGGTTAAGGCAGACTTTCTTCATCAACAGAGTAGTAGAACACTGGAACCAGCTGCCGGAAAACATTGTCAGTAGCAGCACATTGAACATCTTTAAAAACAGCATAGACAATCATTATAAGAATAGAGGGCTTGCTTTTCAGTATTACAGGGAGGGCTGATTAACAGATTTGGTGGGCAACTGGTTCAGTGTACAGAGTGCAACCAAGAAGGGCCCTTGTGGCTCATAGTTGCACTAATATTTTATGTCTTTATGTCTTTATGTCTAATGCGGACATTCATGCCATGTGTATAGAGCCATAAGAAGCACAATTATTACAAATGTGGCGAAATTTCGTTTAAATTTCTAACATGGCTGCAAAATCAAAACCCAATATTTATTTTCAAAATAATCTTCAACAAAATGAATACACATGCTTTACGGCTAGATACATGATATGCTTTGTATTGGGCAAAACGACTCGTGAGGATGAACGGACCATCACCTTCTTCAATAGGGTATCCTATCTCAACCATCGACCCATCAGCTGATGTTTCCCTGGTATTCGACCAATCAGATTTTAGAAGGACGTACGGTGAAAATATAATATAGGATATCACTTCGTGTTGCTGCCACAGCACAAAGTGATATTCAAAAATATTTTCCAATCAGAAGCGGATACTGGGAGTGTGGGAGCAGTGGTGACATGTACCTCCTCCGAATGGAAGAGTGGCTCCCCTCCAGGAAAGCTTGAGTGCACCCACCCACCTTCGGCTCCAGGGATTTCTCAGCGAAAGGCCCACCTCTCGGAGGAAAAGGCGGCCCTAAGACGAGAAGGCACCACTGCAGCATGTTGGAGTGCACCCCGTCCCCCGTTCAACGATTTTCAGCCGAGTGCGTCGTTCCCGGGATTTTTGCAGTGCTGGCTCTCCGATGAAATACTGAAAATTTCTGGATCCACCCCTACTACTGCTTTCCAAGTTAATGCATGCGATTTTGGTAATCATCTTCATTTACATGAAACATACATTTGAACTCAGCGGGGTTTGCTAACGCTTTCGACAAGGTTGTGCTACCAAGGAGTTGCGTTTTCAGGTCCATCTGCTACCCCCCATGGAGGGTAAGAGGGTACTTTTTGTACTTCTCTTGCTGACATGGTGTTAGCCTTCCGCTTTTCACTTTATACATCAATAACCTTGGATTACATGCTGGAATCATTTGCGTACGTCATGTATGCAGATGACGTGAATATTCATCGGCACATGTCTTCTCTTCAGCATTCAGCACTGTCCCAAGGACATGCAGACATACATGCTGAACCCTCAACACGAACGACATGCGTCGAGCTGGACTAAGTATATAAAGGAAATAAAAGTATACAATAAGATAAAAAAGATACTGGAACCATTCACTCAATGTCATATCCTGAGTCGCACGAAGATTATCCACCCCATTGTCCCACCATGCCCAATATTTTTAGCATCGCATACCCGAAGGATTCGCACTTACGTACACGCGACATTTGCGCCGACGTACTTTTGTGCATACGTACATTTGCGCTTACGTACATTTGCGCATACGTACATTTGTCATACGTATAACTGCGCTTACGAACAACTGTCATACGTACATTTGTCCTAGAATCATGCACCTTCTACATTTGGTTGGTTCAGCATTGGGCTTGCGGTAATAGGATTAAGTAGAAAAGCATTAGGTGGAAAGCAGCAGCATCGCAGCTGCACGAGTGCTATGCAGTAGTAGTCTGTGTGCGATGTTACCCTACCGTTATGAGTACTGCGCTACAAGCTATGACAATGATCCAATCTGTCGGGTGATGATTGTCCTAAGATAGAGGTGAATGCGGCGGGGGGTACTGGGGGTATGTGATCCCATGGAAGGTGGCGCCCCTCCGGGAGGGCTCGAGTGCACAATCCTCCCCTCGAGGAGGGGAGGATTGTGATTTGTGGCGCCAATCCTTCCGGTTGGCGTCTTCAGCCGGAGGCGCCAATCGGAAGGAAAACAACCCTTACAGGTAATTTCGCAGTGGTGCCCCTCCAGACAGGCTCCCCCATGGCAAATCCCGTACCCGCCCCTGTATAAAGGTGGGTAACAGCCGTGCCATGTTCTTCTGTAGGGCATTCTGCAGTAGAGCTGAAACCATAACATTACAAAAAGTATGCGATGCAATAAGCATCATTATTCCTGAGTACATTCCACGGATATATGTGACTTTGTTCTAATTAGTTCACCTAGCAGATTGATAGCAGCCTGAGACATACATAATTGTAACGCAAAAATATATGTCTTATACGTCCAAAAGTCGTAATCCTTAAATATATGCACCGACACAAGCGTGCCAGAATGAAATGGGACTCCTACACTTCAATTTGGCGTATTCTTGAACGTCACATCTACAACATGTATGCTCATCGCTGGTGTTTTTCACGACCGTGCTCATGACCTGCGGTGTGTCGACAAAATGTTTAAATTTTCCTGCCGCCTCTCACGCTAAACGGGATAGAGCGGGGCGCGTACGAGTCTCGAGTGGCTCGTGAAACTCTTCCTGGCGACTTTACGGCGCGGGCAGCGCGGCTCCGCCTTTTTCCAGAGCACACACGCCAACCACAAAGCTCAATCCGCGCCGAGTCGCCGACGAATAAAACTGTGATCGCCTAGTCTGCTAATTGTCCGGCATTATCACAGGGGACTGGCGAGCGACGCTAACCAAGAGCTACGGTGTGTCCCCGTGGGCCTGGTGTGCGGCTGGACGCGCCCCGCCGGCACCGTCCGGCCCGGGGCCGCCGATCGTGTTTGTCTCGCCGACACCGACACCACCGCTCTCTGTGTAGTAATTGTGAGTAACGGATCGGCGGCGGCGGCTGGCCATGCCCAGTGCCGATGGGCGGCGGTCCGCCAGCTCTCGGCCGGCCGGCCGGCCGTCAGCCCGCGCCAGCTAATCGCATTCACGGAGCGAGTCGGGCCTGGTCGTAGTTAGACAGTCGCATGCGACCGACGAGATGATGGCTCGGTTTTACGACCCCGGCTACACGGCCGGCTGGAGCAGGTGCCCACTTGCCGACTGCCTACGCCGGTAGCTCTGTCCGACTGGCAGGCCGCTGCAGCCGCGCACCCGACAAGTGGGTGCCATGTGCGAGACACCCAAAACGAATACCGAAGAATGTTACCTGCGTTCCAACTATCTTACAGCTAGATCAGGCATCGGTGCACTTGCAAATATAGGAATATCTCTCTAACCATATTGAAGTGCTTTCCAAGACCTGAAGTGCACTTGTTCAATCAATGGCATGTAGCAAGTGTTCAACGGTGTTATACACATACATATATATATATATATATATATATATATTATATACATACATGAATATTCTCCACGGAGTTTATCAAAGTAAAGCAGATTGGTGTGACTCTGGGTGTATCCATGTTTTTATTCATTTAGCTGGATTCAATAGCAAAGATTGCCTCATGTAAATGAATTGTACTTAGAGTACTACTTTTATAAATATCGACATTGGTAGCAGGATTCACCAATTACTTGAAAGCGGTCCAAAATAGCAGGAAGCACAACACCTGATGGTTCTAACTTTACTTATCTTCATATTGGGTGCATGACTTAGAATAGGAAGCCAGCAAATGATACGCTGCCAATAAAACACGAATTATTATTGCAAGCTTGTGTGAATGCGTTCGTCGTGATTTGAAACCGCGATCGAGAAGATTTCATGGAGATGAACAATTGTACGTCTGATATATAAACAGGTGATTGGTGGTATGGAATCGGTTATAATGTTTTCATGGACTGTTCTGTCAACAAGAGCTGTTGCAATCAAGTGATCCTCACATCAATCACTTCGAATAGTTCGACCACCCTCTGGCGATGTACGACCATGACAGAAATTCAACACCGTCTCTCATGCAGGCTTTTGGCTTCCAGTATGATTGTTTCTTGTTTTGCAGTTAATTCCACTCCTGAGCTGATACAACGGGATAAGAATGGTTGAAAACTGATGGGAGTCGTGCTGTTCGGCCAGAGCGCACACCAGATAGCCACCTGTTCGGTGCTGCTCGCCACCGCTCATGTACTACATGATCGCGAGCCCAGCACTTTTGGGAATCCAGTTTGACGCCGGATGGTGCGAGCGTCATGCATTTTGATAAGTTTTTGATATTCCGCATGAATATAGGATTGGCGACGGTGACCGCATTGCTCGACAGAGTTCCAGGAGCACGCGTGTGAGCTCGCCGGCAGACCGTGGCAGGCTTGTTTAACTTGCGCCCGGTCAGGGGGTGCCCTCGAGAGCCCCCTCATGTTTTCAGTTGTGACGGCTGAATGAGAGGTACAGAGAGACGAAATCTTCCAAGCTTGTTATATAACTGTTCCGCACACTTTGGAAAAATTCCTGGTCCAGGTCACTAACGGCCATTGACCTGGGGCGGGTTAAGGTGATGATGTACCAAATTCTTCCAAGTGACACCATTCGGAGTTGGTGCAACAAACAAGCACCAGACCTATACCATGCAGGCGGTTTATGCTACAAATCTCAGTTCGGCACGATACTAGCATCATCAAGAATGCGGCATTATAATCACCGACAAAAACATACATTGATATAGATGTCATTCTTTCCGTTTGAAATGTCTACGAGAAGTGTAGATCTTACAGCATGGTCCCATTGAACTGCTCAATACACTCATTATATCCGAAGTTATCCACAATATTACCGCATCCGCCCATGCTACCGATTTATTGGTTGCTTTCCTGGCATATTCTTTATTTAATATTGGTCCTGCAGCCAGTTCCATAAAAAGTATTTTCAACCAAAAACACATCTACGTAGAATATCTACGAAACTGCGCCACTCTGTTTGAGCACTATCAAAAAGTGCGCATTAGTACGGGTATAACAATTAGCTCAGTATTCTACTCCATTGAATTCGAATCCTGTCTCGCCAACCAAAACTTTATGCGAAAATAGTTTCCAGGGTCCGTTGCGTCTGTGCAATAATGGTATTAATGCGTACTTTTTATGCAGAAAACTACGAAGTAGTGATGTTGCTTTTTACCAAGGAATGAGCATTGCAGTTCTGTTTCGAGTTTTTTTTTGTGTCATCTGCATTATATTTTATCATGGAAGGCCACGTTTTTTGGGGAATATGATGGTATAATTTAGGCTGGAGGGGCAAGCTGGCTGACGCAAAGACCGAGAGCTTTCAGGTCCAGAATGTCTATGGAATGGTCATAGGACGTGGCCGGATTCATTTAGATTTACCCCTCGGTGGAATCCCCCTGTCCACCGACCTATTTTTTTTCAATGCGGAATTATATTTTTATTCACAATAGTTTGAGAGAAATCGAAGTCGGGCAGTTCATTCGCAAAAGCAGATACAATAAAGCGCTGGGGGCACGTGCCTCCCCATGCATGCCTCTCTGACGGAGAGGTGCACCTCCCGGGGAGGCTCGAGTGCACCCGTACCCATCAATGGATTTTTAAAAAAATCCGCCGAAGGGGGTCTTTCAGACGAGTCCCCCCCACAAATTAATTGATCCGGCCCTAATAGGTAGGTACCTACCTAGTTATTGACATCTTAGCAGTCGCTATGGAATAAGGTATTTAAAATAGGTACACACTTTGTCAGCAATTCATCTATCCAACAAACCTGAAGATCATTGACACTATTTCATATGCAATACTTAAATATCAATGCTTCCAGGATGCCCTTTAGGTGAATAATTTGAATCCGGTCACATAGCGTCAATATTCTTTACGTCTGACATGTTGTACATCGTGCTTCTTATTCATACTGTCAAAAAATCACACAACTATCAACCACTAACAAACCCCGCCGAGGTTCTGCGCTGAAGCATCGTTTTGTCGTTGATTCATCGGTACGGAAGGCTGTGGTAGTTAAGCATGAGAATATAATGCGGCTTAAACAAATTCATAGATGTGGAGCGCCATCACATAATTATGGAACTGAAAAGAAGCTAGACCTATTTAGCATCATTATCTATTTCAATTACAGCCACAATGTATATAATAAGTGAACTCCGTTTGCACATGTAAGACGTCATTGCGCGTAATTTCTATAACGGCATGCAATTATAATACAAAAAGTAGGAACTTGGGAAAACAAGCTCTACCCAGCCGAGTACAACTTGGACGCATCGCGCTATTTTCTGCGACAGTCCAAGAATCGTAGTTGTATTTTTGTATGAAGGAGACCTCTAGTCTCCGCCGGGACCCATGACGTGGTATGACAGAGGACTAACTACTTTTGTTAATGATTGGTAAAATTGTCAACCAACTGCACACAACTAGTGACAGCAACAGCTATTTCTATCGGTAGAAGTTCTTCACCCTACTCGGCCAGTGCATTGATGTAAAACAGGCGCTCTGACGGCGTCGAAGCGCGCCTGTACTCTCTAACAAATAGTAATTATAAATCGTAGATAAAAATTCGAGTGGTCATGTCACGAGAAATTCCTATCGGAGGTTTAATTCGTGGCGATTTGATTTCAAAAGTTGTTGGGAAATATTTGTATGTCTGTCTGTCTGTGTGTGCAGTTTCGACCCATGCTGTGCTAAAACGGGCGGGCGGATTTCGGTCAAATTTTCGCATGTGATGGGCAGGTTCGGCGCACAGATTATGGCGTTAGTTTCGGGTCGTGTAGTTCACGTGGGCACGTGCCGTGAACTGGGACCATCTCTACATCAGTTAGCTAGGGCCACACAATATGGCACAAGTCACACGAACATAGAACTTCGTGGAAACACGCGCCCGATAGGGAACTGCGTGCTTCTGTGGTCGGGGGCCGGGTGCGGGCCCCCACGAAGGTTGTTTGGTAGCGGGCTTGAAGGTTTCCCTTCACCGTTGGTTTACGTGCATTTTTACCGATTTTTTATATCCTATCTTGCATGTTTCATGGCAATATAGATTACTTCAACGTATGCCAATTGAAAGACCTATTCTTTAACTTCAGCAAAGGGTATCCTAAATGATTCAGTAATAACCTTCCTGCCTGACAATGTGTCGTTTCCGGCAACCTGACCATCAAGCGCCTCCAAAATAAAGGGATTTTTACCGATATTGTTAGGCCCTCTCTACCGTCCATTTTAGCTGGTCAAGTTCAAGAGCGAAAGAAAGGACAGTCAGTGCACCAAAGCTTCTTCCCCTCAGTGGCATGAGAGTTTCTGAAAAGTAACCACAGAAGACCGCCTGACATGATCTGACCGCACCCCCAGACCGCAGCAGGAGGTCCACTGTCGTCATAAGAGGTCCCACAGCCGCCACAGGAAACCCGCAGCTGCCCATAGCTGACACAGGAAACCCGCAGCTGCCCATAGCTGACACAGGAAACCCGCAGCTGCCCATAGCTGACAGGAAACCCGCAGCTGCCCATAGCCGCCACAGGAAACCCGCAGCTGCCCATAGCTGCCACAGGAAACCCGCAGCTGCCCATAGCTGCCACAGGAAACCCGCAGCTGCCCATAGCTGACACAGGAAACCCATAGGCGCCCCTGGCTGAAAACAAATTGAGGTGGTTAGGGTGCACCCCTGAGGAGCTTGGGGGTGCACCAGCGTGAGAAAAGTGGTTCGCTGACCTGGAGTCGGAGAATAAAAAATGTGTATCGGAGCCCTCCAAGAAAAAGAAGATATTCCTGCCCATGGAGTCGGAGAATAAAAAAAATGGCCTCAGACCCCACCCCCCTAAAAAAACAGAAAGCTACTGGTGTCGGAGCCCCCAAAAAAGATGATTGCTGAAAAGCGTACAAGCCGCTTACTTACAAGCATACCTACACCCCTTTACTGGAACCTAAGTAACTTCAATTACGCCCACTTAATTCACTCGCACTTACTAGGTTTTTCTCCGGAAAACTCTCAAAACTTTGTCTCAACCCGAGTATGCGCAACCAATCGAGACAAAGATCTTCGCGCAAAGGGAAGGGGACAAAGCAGTGAGGCGAAACGCGCGGTCAAAGTGTGGTCGCTGTGTAAACATGACTGCAATTTTTACACAATTTCAAGACCGCTGCTTCACCTCAATTCCTGTCGCCTTTAATAGGAATTCATACGTCAATACGGTGTTACCTTTTTTCCTCAGTTATATAGGAATCAATACACTGAAGATATATGTTCCTAATCATGAAATTACGTTGTCTTTATCCTAGATCAAAACATGAATCGGGCGAGACCGTCCCAATAATTTGTTAATTCTCCTACTCTAGTACGGATATTGTCCTGTCATAACGGCGACGTATCCAAGGGTGGTCAAATGATGAAATGATAGATTTTTCGTAACTATTTTAAATGACGTCTAATTGTGACCATAAATGGCCCGGAGAACGTAATAACTCCGTACATGCACAGTTACTGAAGTTGCTGAAGTGATAAAACTACTATTCAGATGCTTTTCTCTTGATGGGTTACTGTAGTTTTGCGAATTGAGGTGGAATTCATACCAAAGTAACCCAAGGTCTTTTGCATTTTTTAAGCATTTACATGGCTCCCAAAAATAGGTCTTCTGCCATCAATGACGTCCACTAGCTGGTGCTATTTTATGCATTTCAATTCCAAATTGAATGCTCTATTTCATGAAATTAACAGAATTACTTAAAACTGTCTGAGATGTCCAGAATTGCGTTCTCCGGTAGTCTCCGATTGGAATGCGGCTGGAGAACAGGACCTCGAGTCCGATATGCGAGTATATGACATCGTTGTGCATATTTCGAGTTCCACTATGGTCGCAAGATATGGCAGCAAGACGAGAGGTTTCGTAATGGAGATTTTTTGGTGTAACGCCAGTATTTCCCGGAATTATGAAGAAGAATCGTGGTATATTCCAATATTTCCTTCTGAAGCGTCATTTCGACAGAATTCTGAAGACATACGAAAACCTAATCCCTCATATCTTGGTTATTTAGAATGAGACGAGATTGGCGCAAGCCGAATGACGATTTATCTGTGGTTACAGAGTGATTGTGCTGGGCCGCCGTCCTGCCAGTGTGAAAATATCCTGGAGAGTAATTGGCTGAGGTAATAACTAGTTCCAAAATTTACATTATTTTTTCTCTATTGTTTCTATGCTATGTCGATGCTTTTGTTTCGTTCGGATTTGGAGGCATCGTGCACACCAACGATTACCTGAGTAACCCCCGCGAGTTCGGCCTTGATTGGGGCTTAGACTGAGCCAGGACATAGTTTGTTTGACACATGCACAATGCAATCGAAACAACCACCACAAACTTGTAGGTATTCTGATATAACATGATATGATTCCTGGGCAATTGACTGCAACCTGCATTTCATGCCTTATGACCTGCTATGCCATACTCTTCTGTTGTCCAGGCTTCTAATTTGTATGATGGACTGGAAACTGCAACTGCATTGTTGGAGCTGTACTGAGATCCTGGAAGCAAAATGTCATCCATAAATTGGCACGTTTCATTCAGAGAATAAAAAAGTTCAACATTTGCAGTCACAATCCTGGAGAATAAAATGTCCTTAGGTCTCCATACTCCAGGAGAGGCCCAAAATTCCCACCCTGGGGTGCACTCATGTGCACTCCAACCTCCTGAGCCTTCGCGGAGGGACGCATTTTCCTGGTTGAAGGGACGATACCTTCCATGGGGGCATATGCCCAAACTTCCCTCCCTGGGTCTGCCACCGACGGGCCTCATATAGCCAAAACAAGAGGTTCCTCACCGCTGCAGGCCCCCTTCGGATAAAGGCCCCTCAGAGAGCCCACGTAATATACATTTGTGTATTTGTATGTATGTATTGTTTAATGTATATATACCTAGTGCATTCAGGGTATAAAAGCAATCTGAACCAGTGGGCCGCAAAAGGCATTGTAAATGATTCCATTTTACCAACATATTTATTTCTTTGTCAAATATCTGCTTATCCCGATCCATAAGTACGGAACCACATTGACTAGGCTTAACCGTAAACCCACACATGAATGGATGCACGCGCTTGGTTTGTGGGTGCATATGCAGTCTGCATATATTGGTGAAGAATTGTGAAAATAATTGGTGTGACAGGGGGTGTTTGTCCATGCCCGATGATGACATCTGTTCGCTATGTCTGTGTGCATAAAGCTGGCTACACCTGTTTTTGAGGAAACAAGTTACAAATTGAAAAATTGGATGAAAACGGCTCCCTTCGACCCAACTGCAGATGTAGCGTCCATCTTGCGTGGTTCATTTAAAAAAACCGGATAGGAATATATCGAATGCGAATGTGTTACCAGTATGATTTCCACGTGTATTTGATTGACGTGTAAGTGATCAGGGGCGTCGATTTGTATCCTTTTGTGCGGGCCATGGCCCCACCAATGTTGATCTTGGCCCTCACCTCCAATATTGATTTGGGCTTCCCCAATAACCTATGCTATTTGATGCTGTTAAGAAAGCTAAAGGAAAAAAAGAGAAAAAAACATGCAAAATAGACAACTTAGTTCATACACATTTTGCACTGAAAAGAAACCGATTTTGATTAAATAGTAGGCCGGCTCTCCACATTTTCCTGTAAACTTGAAAAGAGTGCAAAATAAACTGAAATAGCTGGATTTCCATCCACTGTGGAAGGACAGCTTGCCTCCATCGTAAAATGTTGAGATTAGCTGATGCTGATGCACTTTAAACCAGATTGTCTGCCAAATCTGCTTAGCTACTAAACAACAATTGCATTGTCATACTGATGTTTGTACACACCACCAATGGCAACACCACATGCACATGGAGCTTGAACAGGATTCAATCCATTCTCAATTCCCAGTCATCAAACTTCATACAATCCAGTGCGGTGAAAACATATAAATTTACAGTCATCAAACTTCATACAATCCAGTGTAGTGAAAACAATCACATTTGCCATTGGGATTGTGTATATGCAAACTACAATAATATCCAGCAGCCTACCCATCACCCTATCAGCTTGACATTTACCTAGGTATCTACATGCTCAATGAAATATTACCTAGGTAGGTACCTACCTAGGTACCTCAAACTGAACCAACGAGAGCCAAATCTGAGCCAGTCTGTCAGCTTATGATACCATGACAGAAAAAGTCGGAAGAAGCTGCATGGACACTGTTACAATTGATATTCCTCAAGAAGGCAATAGGCAGGTACTGGTCTGTGCACAGTAGGGTGTTTCAGAATGCATCACGTATTACGGACGGAGGTCGTCAGGGCAGGTGTGGTTCTCTGAATCATGGCGAGTCCAACGGTACCACTTTTATCGAAATTGAAGAAGTTCTAGGGGTTGCGCAAAACGCCTGAAGTTTGGGCGTATTTGCCGTAATTGGACGCTGTGGCCCGCCGACCGCGCCGTGCTATAGGGACATATTTACGGTCGTTAAAATGCATAAAGCGGTAGTTTTGGAGCCCTTGGCTTGCCCGCTTTACAAATTGTGGATCTAAGTCATTTTTCCGAATAAAAATATTATTTGGTAGGGACAGAGTGGGGTGGGGATAATACCTAGGCCATAATAAGACCTTGTGTCATGTTGTTTCACTCATGTTATTGCGACTGTGTTGATTTGATGCCTAACAAGCACGAATCGTCTCAGAATGTATCACATATAGTGATGAGTACCAAGATAATGATGTCTATATGTACCAAGAGGGTGCATGACAGACCCGTGAATTCATTGAATGCTTAATCGGAATATATTAATACATTAGCCAGTTGTCGTACCGTCGAACACATCGTCATTTCAATCTCACGTTGCTAAAATTTATTTTGAGCTAAATCATGCCATCTTAAATGCTGACTTGGTCCGACAGATCCACCTATCGCACGCCCCACATCCCTGAGCAGAACCTACCACTGAATGATAAACACGAGGTGAATTCGCTGATTTGTACAATGTAAAATTTAACTCATCCTGTTTTTCAGGTCTTGCCCAAAGTTCCACCATTGTTACGTTGAAATGAGAATATGAGCGATAAAAACGTAAAAGTAGCGTCCTCGGTACCCGTGTTACGAAGTCAGACGGATTACTTCCTGGTCGGACAGCCCAGCCCATCCCTTTCCGGTGCTAAACTACCCACAGTACGAGACGTACTTAGACATTTCTTTCACGTGAAGGAGCAATCCATTGACAGATGTGAAGCGTTTCAAAGAACAGTTGACAACGCGCTGTGTTTCTGGGCAATGGCCCGAATCGCGACAACTCAACCACGCAGCTGCATAAGAAGACTGGAAGCTCTGTGGCGTGAGTGGAGAGTGCTGGCAAAAAGCAAAGGACGAACACATGACATGGGTGGTCGAAGAGCCTCGTTCGTCCAGAAGCTTGACAAGCTTTGGGACATAAGGGCTGATGATGCTATTCAGGAAATCCTATCTAACGGGCTTCCCAGAGCGAAAGAAAGAGAGCAGGACGTAAAGTTCTACTTGGATCAAAGAACTGACCGAATGGGTACAATGTCAGGAAATGACAAGAAGTTTCAAGGTACGGTCTCGCAGCAACAGTGGCGACAAGACCGTTCACAACGCATGAATGAAACGAGTTCAAGCACGCCTGAGTCCCAAAGTCCAGACACCGCATCCAGACCGGAGAATGATTCAGAAAACCAGTCGGAGTCATACCAGCCGCCACCAGTGAAGTGGCAAAGAAACAAGACGCTGTAACGCTGACGTTTCCTCGCGACATCCTCAGCAGTCCTGCGATCCTTGACGTAGCAGACCGCTTCCGCACATCCTCCAGCCAGGTAAACTCCCCTCTTTTTTATTATTAAACTAGTACATTTCTATCCATTTTTTTATCAGGGCATGCCAATTTTGTATCCTACATTAGCCTTGCGTCCTGTCCATTGTTCTTGTATCACTTTTCTAAATCACCATTGCGAGACATTAGAAGAATTTTCCTCCTTTCCCCTATGCCCTTCTATCCGATGTCCACCCTCAGCATTCCCCCACAAACAGTCCTTATATGTGTCGTTGTCCCAAGGTCACTGCCCAAGGTGTTTGTGTGTGTGTGTGTGTGTGTGTGTGTGTGTGTGTGTGTGTGTGTGTGTGTGTGTGTGTGTGTGTGTGTGTGTGTGTGTGTGTGTTGGTGTGAGTGTTTGCGTATGTCTATGTATTCACTTGGTCTATAGGATTTGTATTTTGTATAAACTTGTCGCTCTCAAAATAAAAAAAACAGCATTGTGCACTTTCGAGAGATGAAGCCACAATATGTAAGTAATGTGCATTGGTGGATGCTTTAGTAGTACGTTTTATATTTGTAAGTCGAAACTGTGGGGCTGAGTGCATTGTCACGCTCATCAATGGTATAGTGAGTACAAAGCTGTTCTGATCCTTTCTTATGCCTTTCCGATCCTTTCTTAAGCCTTTACGTATTTAATAGCAACTCTGTACCTTCGCACTTGCAAGCACGTGGAACAAATCATTGCTTCCCACTCGAGAACCACCCCTGTCAACAGTGGCAGATGCACGTTTCAGAAAATGTGCAATTTCTTTCCCAAACCGGACAACGTCCGCATCGTTGCAAACACGCATTGTTGCACTCCACAAAACACGATCTATACTGGTCGATACTGTCGTCGATGGTTGGTTTGTCCCTCCAAAACTCAGCTGCTAGATCCGCTCCTGCTTGTCAAAAATGTGTGTACTCAGCAAAATCCCTTAATTACATGATTTGTGAAGTAAGCGTGAAGTAGAGATGTAGCGTCCATTTTGCGTGCTTCATAAAAAACCCGAATACGAATATATCGAATGCGAATGTGTTATCAGTACGATTTCCACGTGTATTTGATTGACGTGTATGTGATCAGGGGCGTCGATTTGTATCCTTTTGTACGGGCCATGGCCCCACCAATGTTGATCTTGGCCCCCACCCCCAATATTGATTTGGGCCTCCCCAATAACCTATGCTATTTGATACTGATAAGAAAGCTAAAGAGAAGAAAAAAAAAACAGAAAAAAGCATGCAAAATAGAAAACTTAGTTCATACACATTTTGCACTGAAAAGAAAAAGATTTTGATTATATAGTAGGCCGGCTCTCCACCTTTTCCTGTAAACTTGAAAAGAGTGCAAAAAACTGAAATAGCTGGATTATGGGCGCAAAAAACACCTCTTTATGAATCGCAGCCACGATAAATATGACCCAATAGCATCGCGCGGTCGACGGGCCACAGTGTCCAAATGCGGCAAATACGCTCAAACTTCAGGCGCATTGCGCAACCCCTAGAACTTCTTCAATTTCAAAAAAAGTGGTACCGTTGGACTCGCCAAGACTCAGAGAACCACACCTGCCCTGGCGACCTCCGTCCGCAATACTTGATGCATTCTGAAACACCCTAGTGCACAGTCACGGACCAATGTCTGGCAGCGCGCATCAAATGCCACCAAATATACAATTGCATTAGAAGGTGCATCAAAGTTTTCCTGGAAGCCTTGATGACGTCATAGCTTTTTCCTTTATTATGGCAGGAATTGATTGCATCAAGCATTGACCTCTATGTCAATGGCATCAGGCAATGCACTCTATATATATATATATATATATATATATATATATATATATATATATATATATATATATATATATATATATATATATATATATATATATATAAAAAAAATATATATATATAATATATATATATATATATATATATATATATATATATATAACTAGACGGCCGACTCTCCGCACAGTCTACGTCTTATTCCGGCCGGTCCCGGCTGGAGAAGCGGTATATGGGCAAAAGATTGAGCGCGCCGCCCACTCCCATGCATTTTGGCCCTGGAATGAAATGTTGGAAGATGAAAAGTTATAGATATATTTTGATAATAAGTAGTGAAAATAATGTTGGGCTCATGGTGAGCAAATAGAAATGGCGAAAAATATTGCAAAATATTGTAATTTTGCTTTTAATGTCGAACTTCTACCATCGTTTTCCTGACTTTGTGCGGTATTCAGCATGTGTACCCCATGGAATCATGATCACATACACGCTTGCGAAGTAACGCTGGGAATGTTTGTGGTTGACAGCATACGTGTACTGCGTGTGCACCCTATATCCTAATCAGGGTTGGTTCCAGGATTTGTCATGGGAGAGGGGCATTTGTCTTGGGGCGTCAATTCTTAGGAGGTGCACCCTGCAAAAATACCTGAAGGGGCTACACGAAAATCATATCATATGAAAATCAAAATCATACATATGAAGAGGAACACTCGAGTCTTCCCGGAGGGGCGCAAGTTCCATGGGGACATATCCCTGAATCAGCCGGCCATCCCTGGATCCTCACGACCATCCTGCAGGGCATAGGTTGACGCTCAGGAGGCAGGGGTGTTGCTATATATTCTTTCGAGGGGACAAATGCCACATCAATGTTGGCTTTGCCCCCGCCGGTGATTTCAAGCACTAACATGACAGTCTATAGAGTGTGTTCCCCAATCAATCTGGACCTGCCTATTACCTTCTTGCATTCTTGCATTTTTTAAACTATTTTTCTCAGAAGGTAGGTTTGGCTAGATTGGTTAGACATTTTTTACACTTTCTCTTTCATGCTATATTACCTAGCTCAAAGCCCATTTTGACATAATTTTGCTCACAGCATGTAAGGTACGCAATTGCACATAAAATGAGTGGTCCCATCATCTTAGTCACCTTCATAAGCATGGTATTCTGAAAAAAAGAAAAAAAAAAACACCATTAATGGCAAATTTACCAAATAAGTTGTATTTTTGATGGAAAACATTTCTTAAAACTTAAAGAGCATTCCAACATAAAAAACTAAACTCCAACTTAACCTAACCAAGCCCATTTCATTGCTGTTTGGAGGCAATTGTGTTTAAAAACATGTCTTGTTACCACCTTAAAACACAATAATACCAGTTGGTTAGGTTAGACTAGTTTAGGTTTTTTAAGGTGGAAATTTTGTTCCCAAAAAGTTCCTAAAAACGGAAATGTTTACTTCAAAAGCAGCTGACGTTAGGTTAGGTTAGGCTGGGCTCGGTTTCTATATTTGTGAACATTTTCAGAAAATGTACTGCTTACAATTTTTATATTTTATTTTTAGCTTCTTCTTCAAAGGGAGGTTTTGATATGCTAGATTACATTATGTTGGGTATGGTTATTAGGTTGTGGTATTGATTCACTTATGAGTGAATCCATACCATTCCTTCTGGTGTCTAAAAGCTACATCATAACCTTACTTCTATAACGTATATCACAAGAACCCATCTACATTATATTGCTCACTCGGGACACCAAAGAAGTCCATTAATGAGAGTGTTACTTCATTACCTGAGTTGTTAATGTAAACAGAAAGAGGTCCTTTGGACCACATGTTATGTCCTTCACAGTGGTGCTCCATCCATCTACAACTCCAACCATGACCAAACTTCAGGAGCGCATCCATCTCCAACTCAGCCTGTGGAAGAAAGTGCCTGTATTGCAGCAAAAGCACTATCATCTTAATTCCATCGTGTCCATGCTGCCTAATAGTCCATCCTTGCCTATCCATGTAGCAGATGTTTTGCTTTCCTCAAACTGTCTGGAGAACTTGAGAGTTGAAATCAGGTGTGAGTGATGCAAAAGATGAACTATTCCTGGAGGCTCATGCTGCAGAAGTACATGGCACAGTAGCGTGCCGAATGGGGAAGGGCCATTGTGGGCAGTTGCCCCCTGACAGGTTGTGGCGCCCCCAAGAATGGCGTCGAGCTCCAGAACAAAAATGCGCTAGTCTCCCTAAAGGTTCCATTTGGGCCCCAAATAATCGCTCGTTGGTTGGTTGAACATTGGTTTTACGACACATCGACCGTTGAGTCACATAGCGTCGCCAATCTCTCATGTCAATTGACCGCGGGCGAAGAGTAGCGAAGGTGAGACTCGAACCCAAATAATCGCACCGGGGCCCAGCAAAATCACATCGGGTCAAAATAGTCCCGCACGGGCTTCTCAAAAGGACGCTGGGACCTCAAAAGTTCCCACCTGGTCCCTTGAAAACCACGCTGTGGCTCAAAAGAGTCCTACTGGTGATAAAGAAAATCACGACGAAGGCCACACACGGTCGGGCCAGAACCCCTGAAAGTCACGCTGAGCCTGGGCTACTAAGAATTCTCAACATTCCGTCGGTAATCCCCAAAAAATAATGTCAGTAATCCAAGGCGTACCGAGTTTCGAAAAAAGCGGCAGGGCCTTAAAATATGCTCTGCAGCTCGAAATAAACAATCTGGAAGCGCTAAATAACAGCATAATGGAGGCCCTCAAGACACGTCAGGGTCATGAGACCGCACAGGGCCTCAAAAAGGCAATTGATCGTAAACAAGGAACAAAAATACCAGGCATTAAATAAAGCATTTCCGAAGAAAAAAATTATTCGAAAACGCGCCGATACCTCAAAAATGCTATCGGTGTACGAGATGCAACAAAGCTGTAACAAAATATCCGGATCTCAAACGTGTTCCGGACCCCTAACAAAAATTGGCTGGAGCCATAAAACACGCACATAGAAAAAGCCATAAAACACGCAATGGGTAAAAAATGCGAACACCCAGGTAGGGTCATGGTTCGGTAGCAAATCTGAGAGCTTATTTAGCGAAAGAGATGAGGTGCATGAAAGCTCAATGTGTCCCTGGATTTCTTAATCAGGGGAACATGTGGGAAGAAGAGAACTAATATATCGAATTGAATTTATCGATTCTTTTTTCAAGCGAGTCGCCATACCAGGCTTTCTACATGTGAAATTTGGCGCAAAACTATCATGTGACAGTAGTTAGCAAAACGTGGGAGGGCTAACAGAAACCGGAGAAACGCACGTAGAGTGGCGAACGCGCCGACTGCGCAGGGTGGGTGTACCCGTTCACGAATGTTGGCGTTTTGGCGACCGGGCGTTATTAATTGGAATGCCTGATATTAACAAATTTTACATTTTTGAGTGGTTTGTTGAGGTGTAATTTCAGCAGTACGAGGTGGCTTTTCAAGGGAAACGAAAAACCATCAAACAGGATGTGGAGAGTTATGGTTGAAATCCGGTAATTCTGAATGGTGGTAGATTTGGCCCCCTCTACAGGACAGTTAATTTGGCCACTAATTACTATATGACAAAAAAAAATATAACGAGCCCCTTTGAAAAAAATATTGGTGGAAATCCGCTGACTTTTTTAATGGGGACAGGTGGAGACCTTCCACATCAGTTTGCCCTCTCTCGGAAATCCTATGTACCTATGTACGACCTGTTGATGGCTAAGATCCGCCGCAATGGACGGTGTGCTCCGCGGCCCCGGTCCGCCACAGTGGACAGTGTGCTCGGCAGTATCTGTCCATTGTAATAGACGATGTAGTCCATGGCCCTGATCCGCCACAGTGGACGGTTTGCTTTGCGACCCTGATCCACCACAGTAGATGATGTACTTCGCGGCCGTGATCGACCGCAGCGAACGCTATGCTTCGGAGTCCTAGTCAGTCATAGTAGGTGTGCCACACGGCCCCGGTTCACCACAGTGGATGGTGTGCTTCGCAGCCCTGGTCTGCCACAGTGCACGGTGTACTCCGCAGCTCTGGTCCGTTACGATGGACCATGTGCTCTGCGGCTCCGGTCCGCCAAAGTGGATGGTGTGCTTCGCGTCCCTGGTCCGCCATAGTAAAATGTGTACTTCACAGCCCCGGTCCGCCACAGTGGACGATGTGCTCTGCGACCTTGGCCGGCGACAGCGGACGTCAGGATTGAAAAAAATGGGCTTTTCCTGTATTTTTGCAATCCATAGCATTATCCTCTTTGTAAAATTATCCTCTATGTTGTTTCCTCCATGTGTCTTCAATTTCGCAGTCTAATGGCGTTTTTTCGACAACGAATTGCCCTGTGGTAGAGTGCTCAATATTCACCTGAAACTTCAGAGTGAGATTCTGATGGCAAGGTTTGAAGGATAGCATCTTCTCCGTATTCCATAGCTCAGAAATTGTCCTCTTCTCATCCCGGATTTCAAAGTATAAATCCAACCCTGGTAAACGGGATGTCCTCGACGGCCCTGGCCAGTCAAGGTGAACGGTGTGGGACTAGTCTCGGCTTTGCTTCAACTTTCCGAACAGTTTTGTGTGCATTAGTTGTCACTTTCTCCGCATTCTACCGTTTACCTTACCATTAATGAATACCAATGTCAGCCATGCATTAATATTTCCCAATTCGTCAGTCATTGAATCTGCTGGAGACAGCTGCTCTTGTGCATTCCGATCAATGGATATTGATGACATCAGAAAAAAAACAAATTGTCAGCAGCGAGACTGACCTTACTTCCACTAAAGTAATGATTGCATGCACTGACAGCAGCGCGGCCAAAAATTATTTCGGGTGCGGCACCCTTGTGGCCTTATTCGTGTCCCCCGCACCTATATGAAGACTTCGTATGCCATGTGTTCCTGCTGTCAAACATCTTGCACCTCTATATTTGTTATTCATATGCTTTATATTTGCTTCACATAATAAAGTCCAGTCACACGGAGTCGGGTAATCACGGATCATTGTTTGTTCACACAATGCCATGGTGTACTACTTCGGTAGCTCTAAAACCGAAATGAAATTTCAATTCACAAGGAACAGTGCCATTCGGCATAAGACGACATTGCTGACACAATGCGTCCCGTCGCCGCTGCTGACGCGCACAAAAATCCCAACTCCACACAAAGGACGGCAATGTATAATATGCATAATAATTGACCTGGACACTAATTTTAAAGCAGAATGTCTATATCATTATTTTATCATGTGCTGCACGAAAAAGTATTCTCCTTACTGCGATCAGAAGAGAGAATTTGACCTGACCTCGGTTTAGTAACCTTGACCTCCATTATAATTTTGTGAAAGCAGAGTTATTCGATTTCATGAACGAACAATATGATCTGGATTTGGTGTTGCTATGCTCCAACTACCGCGAATGGTGGCATTTTGGGGATGTGGGAATATTATCCTCCTTGATCCGTCCCAAGTCAAGATCCGTCAAGGGGGCTTAGAAATCAAATCAGTGAATGAGATCAAGTAGGTAAATATGGTGGGTCCAAGCACTACCAAAGGTATAGAAAACTCCGCGCTTACCCTTTTGGAGGGAAAGGATTAGAAGTACCAACAGGGTTGCAGTAAAAATATTCCTGTTGCGACATACCTGGTGCATGGACCATTTCAATTCCACCGATTTGAAAACTGTTGATTTCTGATATTATTCCCATTTTCTGAAGTTTTGTACTTCATTTTCAGACTCTAGAGCAAAGAAACCATTCGAGCCGACATGTCCATTTCAGGACCGTCGAGTGGCACTTCTGGGAATCTCCTGGACTGACCTTTTCGGACTCTTTGGCCGGATCGGAGAGGCGTATACCCAGTGTGGCCTCTTGCTATTGGTTTCGCCATTGGGTACGGGTGGAGTTTTTTAACTGTTGTAAAAATAAATGGTAGAATGATTGCATTGATTGCTGCATGATGATCTGTTGTGCATTTTAGTTTCCTTGGTGTCATTTGTGGTGACTGACTGGACTCAACGATCACGATGACTACCTCAATGCACATGTTTGATCAGAGGACATTGTTTTCGATTACTACGATTTTGTGGAAGCTGTGCCCCCTTCCCGACCCTGAATTCGCCCCACCAGAACTTTGGCTTCGTCCTTTCTAATGTTGGGCACCGAGGATCACAGTTCTGTCAAATACCTTCACCCGTCGTCATCACAGTTCTGTCCTGCTGTGCTCCAATGCTCCATCAAGGCCGGTGTGTTTTAGCCTGCATATGGGCGCATATATATTCTATTTAAGCCGTTGTGTATTTTTAGTGTGTGGAGTGAGGGGAGGGTGACGGTGACGTTGAGGATATAGATGACGTTGACGATGACGATGGAACCGAGTCCATTGTATGACACTGTAGTCGTATGCTATGACTAGCAGTTTTTATGTTGACATGTACTGTGCATTGATCTTTTGTTTATGTGGCTTCACCTGTTACTGGACGATTTTCCCGTTGGCGAGGATGCTGAATAAACATAAGCATGCATATCGTCAAATGCAAACCAAAATTATTGAGGTCTGAAAATATAGTGGGTGAAATCCGATGAGTTCTTTTTCGGGGACGGGGGATGAGGTGGGGGAGGGAGAGGTCTAATGCACTTCGGCCCCGAATGTTTTTCAAAAATCGACACCCCTGGTATACATATTTAAAGTATGAATGTATCGCGAATTTGTAATATACCCAAGGTAACAACGGCAGCAGCACAATTGCCTGAGTCGTTCGTCAACTGTGGTTCGCGAAAAACAAAACAAACATGAACTCACAATATAAGGATCTTCCACCTGTAGCTTCGCCTGCGTATGTTATGTTACCACATATGTTTACCACTCGCATCGCAGCCGTAATGTGTACGAGTGGCCGGTGTACATGTGGTGACCGTCTCTGTCACAGAGTGGCGAACTCGATCCTATGTGCCGAACCGGGGCGGCGAGGGAACACACACGCCAGCAGGTAAGGTTACCACTGGTGGTGGGCTCAGCTGAGATACCCCTCGCGCAAATGACGTCGCAGGAGCCCACGGGGACGGCGTCAGGAACTGATTCAGCAATGGCACCACTCGCGACTTGATATGGTCACTATGTGAATGACCTATCGGCGGTCCGCGAACTAGGCCGTGCACTTCTGACCCGCTGTCTGCACGTTGGTCGCTGGAAGCCGGCAGCTGAGGAAGGCTGAAGTCTTCCTATCTATTGTAGGATTTAAGTAATGCAATATCAGTGCGTTTATGTGATTCAACATCGATAGGTTGTAGCCTGTCTACCATCAATATCCTAGGTTGTGTTGCATTAATTTGATATTGATAATTGTATGCTATTTTTCATTATATACCACCGCACAAAAACCTTTTCCCCATACTTCCCATCAGGGATGCGGAGCCGGGAAAATTTTGGACGGCTCCGGCTCCGGCTCCGGCTCCGGTTCCGGCTCCGGCTCCGGTTCCAGCTCCGGTTCCGTACATCCCAAACGTGATCGATCCATTAACCCGCGCCGTCTTTCCGGTCAAATTCTCACACCCCGTCTCGGGGGGGGGGGGGGGCGGTTGAAGAACCCCTCTAAAATCAAAACTAACCATCGCAGGAAAACGAAAGAGGTGTCATCGGAAAGCGCTCCACGAGTAGGGTCGGGATCCACCCCCAAAACATTTTCCCCCAAAAAGTGATGTCACCAGGGGGCTGGATTTTCACGACTTTTCACGACTTTATGTTAATGTATGCATTATGTTTTGGGCTCTGGGGAGTTCATTTTGGGGGATATATGAAAGAAATATTATTTGGAATGAGAAAAGGACAGCGAAATCGATCAGGGCTGTAATTTTTAGGTCCCACCAAATAAATATGTTTATTTTTTGAAATTTCAAAATTTTGAGTTTTCAAGTTTTCTTTAATTTTTATTTTCCATTGGGTAGAGCACACCGAGAAACGTTGATGGAAGTCAACTTGGCCTAATAAAAATGCTTACTTCAGCCAAAATCCTCTATTTGAACTGCAATTTGGGAAACACGCAAAATTTATATGTATTCAAAAACGAAAAATTAAAAAAATTAAACTCGTAAATTTTGTTGCATCCATAAAGGTACAAACGCTGAAAGTTTCATTAACATATCTGTAACCGTTAAAGCGTGACGACTGGTTGAACTTTTTTGGAGGTGATCTCACTTGAACTTGACTAACTCGTTGACCCTAGATGACCTGGTTGGTTGGTTATTTGGGCTTAGGGGCGCATCGACTGCTTCGGTCATACAGCGCCCACCCTAGATGACGTGACTTCAAAATTGTGAAACATCGTGCCAAATTGATGTGGGAAAAGGTATGCCAAATTTGGGCGCGCTGCCGCGCACCGTTCGTCCACTATCCGCGAAAAAAAACCTGAGGGGGGGGGGCGGTTGAAGACCCCCGAGGCGGGACGGGTTAAGTAAGAGCTAGGGGATGTAAAAAAAAACGTTAGCCGCGACCACCCACAGACGCAAACTTCAGACAATTATAGGCAACTTTCCCGTATAAACCCTGCATCTATCATTAAATAAACACCCGCCCCCGCCCAAATCATTTTTCGGTGTTATGCCCTCGCAAACTGACGCTCGCTTCGTGCCGTAATGGGGCAATCAGAAGGGGGAGACTCGAATCAACAACACTTACCATCCCGCGAACGGTCTAAGGAACACCATTGTTGTAAATTGTAATGTTTAACCTCATCTCCAATAAGGTACAACAACCCGTTGATGATGGAAGCAATGAACTTAACTAAACTAAACATGGAACTATTGCATTGACTACTGAGGTTAGAATATGATTATTGGTTATTCTACCATTATTTGATGATATTTTTACATGTTACTCGTATTTAAACATTTTGGCTTTTAAAAATGCGTTTTCATACCATACCATACCATACTAGGTATAATGTGTTCATTTCACGTTTCATAATGTTGCATAATTTACACCTCTTTCGGAGTCGGAGCCGCCCTGCTTTTGACGGCTCCGGCTGCGACTCCGGCTCCGAGTAAAATGTCCCAGCGGCTCCGGCTCCGGCTCCGCCTCCGGGCAAAATGTTCCGGCTCCGGCGGCTCCGGCTCTGGCTTCGGCTCTGGCACCGCATCCCTACTTCTCATATGTTGTTGAGGTAGGATAGCATGTATCTGTAGTCAAATTATTTTCTTGTTTAAAAAAAGTTATTTCAATAGCTTGACATTCTTTTCCTGGACTGATTTCTTAGATAGAAAGTACTTGAACTTAATGTGCTTATATCTTTATATGTTTTCATTTTCCGACGGCATGAGTGTTACGCTTATTGAAATCACATCAGAAAACACCCGAAAAACAACATTATGATCAAAATTGCCCCAGGGACTTCTTATGGATATTTTATCGTCTTACATCAATTCTATGGCTATACATGGAAAGAATCAACCTAAATATAGGTATCACTCACTTGTCATCTCATGATAGCCCCTCCTTTATGATAAGTTTCAGACATATACTTAAATTGCACAGGTCAGGACTTCGAGCAATCATGATCCAATCACCTAAACAAAACCTATGCAATGCCACATATTCCAAAAGACTTGATACTTTTCATCAACAAAGTTGAGCATGTGTTCCTATGGCAAAAACAATGCCATTTTTCAACAAAAAGGAGTATGCTTGTATTCCATAAAGGAGAGGTTCGGTGTCATTCTGAACATAAAATTGGGGGCATCAGAACAGACCAAGGAAGCATGGAAGAAGGCTTTGATAATGCTTGTGGCAATAAATATGAATGTATCATACAGAAGTGAGGAAGTCATCAGGAAGCTTTACTGTGCATATGTCAGGCCACATTGGGAATACTGCATCCAAGCTTCGTCTCCTAGTTATGAAAAAGATTGTTGGCTTTTAGAGAGAGAGAGATACAAAAGAGGGCTACAGAAACGGTTAATGGTATAAGCAGCCTGGCATATGAGGGAAAACTGGAGAAATTGAATACGTTTTCACTTAGACATAGAAGGCTGACAGGAGATCTCATCGAGTTCTATACATTTGTTCATGGTCTAGTGAAGGGATATCTCAGGGAAATGTTTGAATTTAACAGAAATGATGCAATTGGAGGTAATCAATTCAAAATTAAAATTTACCAAAGTAGGACAACGTTAACTTCACTAACAGGACAATATAACACTGAAACCAGCTGCCAGAACCCGTTGTCAGAAGCAGCACATTGAACATCTTCAAAAACAGCATAGACAATCATTATAAGAATAGAGGCTTCCTTTTCAGTATTCCATGGAGGGCTGATCGACGGATTTGGTGGGCAACTGGTTGAGTGTCTAGAGTGCATCCAAGAAGGGCCCTTGTGGCTCATAGTTACACTGATCTTTCATGTTTCTATGTCCTTATGTCCAGATTGAGTTTTAGGATGGAACAGAGAAATGTACAAACTGGTTAAAACATTCCATATCCTGCCCAGTATATGGGAAAGGGAAAGCTTGTTGAAATGCATATGTGCCTAATTGATTATTTGTCACCTGATTTCATTATTTGTCCATCCTGTCAAAAATGTAGGTCGTAAATGCACCATTTCAGTCTATTCTATTTCTCATACCTTTGACCCTAAGTTAGTGTAACTATAACTTAGTGGGAAATGCTTGACATGAGGGCCTCATCATGTTTAGTATTTCTATGCAATAGAGCATATTGTTTACCAACAAGCACACAATTTGGTAGACTTCCAGTTTGATCACAAACAAGGTTTTGATAGAGATGTTTGGATGCATACTTATTAACATGACTAAGATATTGTAGCTACTTATTTCCATTTCATATGTGTAGTTTAAAAGGGAAATAATAGCAAAAATGAGGGCATTCAATTGAGTCCTATACAATAACTAATTGTATAAAGCATTAGAAACTGCAAGGTAACCTGACATCAAATTAGCTAGCCTGATCTATTTTCTCAGAGAAAAGTATCAAAATCTTGAAACAAAAGGACATAACATGACCAGGCCTATCTATCCCTTTTGGTGGAGGAAAAACATTATCAACATGCAAACAAAGCAGGCAACACATGAAGGGAATCATGCAGATGATGTACACAGCAATAATACAAAACGTTTCAGGGTCTTGGCTGGTGGTAACATTATGGTGGGAATAGCTGATGGTAGGAGATATTTGCTTCTCTGCAAAGAGCATGGTAAAGCAGTTCTTGCTTTAGGTTTCTTCGCTTATCAATTTCTTTGAAATGCTTGGAGTATACACTTGGTTCCCCAACATTTCACAACTTAGAGACATGTTTTAACGTGTCCTAAGAAATTTTGCTAAGGCAGAATCAGAATAAAAATGATATAACCAGATTTTTCTTTATTAAAGTTCCCTGCCCAGTTCCACTTCCATGCTCTGGTACTGCATAGTAAAGTATAACATCTGAAACAGAGATGTGCTGCATTCAAACATTCTATCTAGATGCTAAATTTATACTACAGGAAATCAGACCGCAACTCATGGGAAGTTTCAGGAAGACATTTCTAGCATGACAATAGTATTGTACATAAATGTTCAATTATGCATGTATCGTCAATAATCCATGCAAAATCAATAAAGGAAGAATGCTTTGGGTCTAGCTGGCCTAGAAAAGGCTGTTTTCAACAGATGTTGTATTTCAACGTAGGTAGGTATGTACGTGATTGGACAAATATGCTGCTTCTATGTTTTTGGAATCCAGAATACCATCTCCTCCAGAAAATTATTTTTTTGTTTTCTCATCTGGAGGTTGAATTTCCTCAGTTATTAGATGCTTGACAATGAGCTGCTGTGACCAAGCAAAAATGCTCAACATTTACCGAAATGGGTGCAAACTGGGTCACGATACATAAGGTTTGAAGAAAAATATCCTCCATACCTGATGACAACAAAATACTCCCATTCAGGATTACGATATACAAATCCAACAAAATAAAAGTAACCATTGGGTTGATAAAAGTCTTCTGCAACCACATTGACACCATACTTTAACAAACAAAAACTTCGGATGACGTCATGCGAGCTTGAAGGAAAACTTCGATCTACCTTCTAGTAAAGGTATCTCGGCCGGGTGCGCTGTATCGTACCGTAAGGTGTGTGCATCTGTTTTCAGTGGGGCACATCCAAGTTGAGAGCGGAGCGTACTAGAGACTAGAGTTATAAATTTAGTGAGCGTCACCGGGACTATATCCGAGCACGTACAATTTGTAAGGGTGTGCGAAATATAGCGCGTGCCATGCGTTCAAGATTCGCTCAACACCCCCACTACTACTTCACACGGGGCTGGGGCTCTTTCCGACGGAGCACGCGACCGCCACATATTGACGCCCGGCTCGGCTCACATCGCATGGAACAATGGATGTGTGACAACATGTGAAAGCACACGGTGCTGGCTAACCTTTGGACACAATTTCTGCGCGGCCGGGTCCACGAGCTGCACGTGAGCGACACCGGTGTGGTGGTGGAACGAGCTGAGCCGATATCCTCTGCCGTCAATTGGTTTAGTGTATGAAACAGTACATGTTACGTCCGAATACCACTAATGTGGGACGAATCGGCTTGGTTTCAACCACCATAGCTCGGGAACAAATGGACCGATCGACACCAAATGGACACCACGGTGTAGCCAGGACAATCTTCAAGATCATCAGTGCAAACACTTTTGCCGCATGCTGCACGTGCACCCGGTGAAGGGTGAAAAAAGACGACCGTTTTCATGGTTTGTTTTTCTCGCGATTGGGCCAGGTGCTGGAAAACGGTTAAAATTGACGATATGCCGATGCCTGCCTTACCCGGTTCTATGTACCGGCAGCATTTTTCCCATTCACCATTGGCACATGCTGCGTGCTGGGGGTCAGCCATCGCGACGAGAGTGGCAAGCATCGTGACCGGTAAAACAGGCTCCGCTTCGCACTCTATCAAAGTCTCTGTCAGGCTTCATTTTGGATCAAAAGTAATTGTCATGAGTAGCCCCAACTATCGTGATTCCCAAGATACCTTTGGAGTTTCCCATCTAAAATACTCCAACAATCAAGGCTGCCATGAAACATTCCAAACATCATTGTCGGCCTTCTCAACCGGCTCATTGCATTCATGCATTGCTAGATTTAATGGATTTACTTCATCTGTCGAAAATCGTCAAAAATCGTAGATGTAATTGAGGATGACTATGCAACGAGAGGTCTCAAGAGGTAAAAAATGCCGAAGTAGTCACCGACGGTCCCGTGAGTTGTCTCACATGTTTGGTATACACGTTTGATAAAATGCCTAGCTGAGAAACCAAAGCGATTTTCGCATAGCTCACGCTTTTTCCAACCTAAGTCCTCTGATTTAATGTGTGTCTGGATGTCCTCCTCTGAAGCCCCTGTCGTTTTCTGATTGATTCAAACACATCCTTCATCATTCCGATCTTTATCCAACTCCGAGGAACATCTTCACTCGCAAATGCTGTCCTCCGTGCTTTACCTTGTTGAACCGCTTCATGTCGCGTAACTCTCCTATATAATTACAGCTAGCATAGCCACAAGTCACCTTCCGTGATGGTACAAGTGGGTGTACTTTCCCATCATCCCAGCTGTTCCTAAGGGCGAAAAAATCGCTTATGCCTACCGACAACTTCATGATGGAAGCAAACCAACCGGTGGGACAAGGTCATGGAACCATTCACACCATCGGATAGTTTGATCCAGACACCTGGAGGACGTCATAACAAATTAGTTAGCTGCGGATCTGTTAATGTAAGTGCCAATATTAATCCGGTATATGTGATGATAAGCTTCACAAAATTGTCTCCGTCTGGATTTCGTAAGTATGTGCAAGCTAATTCTGGGCAGGCAGATATCACTGACGTTCGTGACGTCATTTTCAGTACCAGGTCCTTCTTGGTTCAGCAGGGACATTCAGTAAGCCTGATCACGCCGAAATTTCCCCACATGAGACAGTTCGCTGCTGCATCAGTGACATATCGCCGACGTCTGTGACAATTTAACATTCGTCGCCACCTGTGCCTTTTCAATAAGTAGCTGTGTCAAAAGAAACGCCACCACTATATAAAATGTGTCGTCTGTCAATGCAAAAAGCCCAGAAATGGACCTTGCTATGATTCGTTCTTCTAAAAATATATTGCATTCAAAATCGTAGATAGAATTTAGAGTGAGTTATCAGGAGAAATCTTGAACGGAGATTTAATATATGGCGATCGGTTTTTAAAAGTTGTCGAAAAATGTTTGTCTGTTTGTGTGTGTGCCGCTTCGACTCATGGTGTGCCAAAACGGCCAGGCAGAATTGGGAAAAGACAGTGTAGGTTAGGTCAAGTTAGGTCAGGTCGGGTCAGGTCAGGTTGGTTGAGGTTAGTCTAAGCTTGGGTTGGTTATGTTTGGTAAGGTTAGATTAGGCTAGTGTAGCCAATTTTTTGTCACCTAATTTCAAACCCGATTGGGAGCGTAATGGCTTGGATCCATTTGGAACACACCAACATGATAGTGGGGTTGGAGTGCATCTCTTTCAAAATCGTAGATACAACTAAGATGTACTATGTCACGAGATATCATCGATAGATGTCACTATCAGAGATTTAATACATAGCGGTCGGTTTTCCGAGTGTCTCGAGACATGTTTGCCTCTCTGTGTATGTGTATCTTTGTCTGCATGTGACGTTTCGACACATGCTGTGTCGAAACGGCCGGGCGGGTTTCTCTCAAACTCAAACTCAAACTCAAACACACGTGATGCGCAGGATTCGGCAGACAGATTATGGCGGTGGTTTCAGGTTGCACGGATCAGGTGAGCACGTGCCACGTTCCGTCAACTTTGGTCAAATCGACATCAGTTAGTTCGGGCAACATTAGTCGACATCAGTTAGACATGGCCATGGACATCATAGACATGGTTGCCTGCCGCATGCCAGAGGTCAACCATCGCGATGAGAGTGGCAGGTGTCGTGATCCGTAAAACAGGCTCTGCTTCCCACTCCATCAGCGTCTCTGCCAGGCCCTATTTTGGATGAAAAGTGGTAGACCCAACTGAGATATTGACTGGGAGACTGAGACTGAGAGACGCAGGGCCCCAACTGTTGTGATTCCCACGACACCGTTATATTTCCATATCGAAAATACTTTTCCTGCAATCAAAGCTGCTGCCTTAAAACATTACTAAACATCAGTTTTGGTTTTATCTGCCGAGTCATTCCATTGATGGATCGGTGGGTTTGTTGGAGCCAACTTTATCGGCCGAAAATTGTACAGTCGCTTGTGCTTTCACGTCAGCGGTGGGGATGATTGTATAAGTGAATCTAACTCACATTGCATACTACAGCTAATTTTGGGCTACCTCAGTTCAAATCATCTCTGGGAGGGGTGGTGAAACCTGCCCGATCTATGCGTAAGATATGCATTGAGGATATGCCAGAATTATCCTAGCATACGTAGATAGTACGTTAGGCGGCTTTCAAGAGCCCTCAACCCCACCCCTGCAAGGCGAAGATGAACTTGCTGACCGACCCATCAAGGGTTGAGACAACCTCCCGAGAAGGCTTGTGCAGGGGGACGCTCAGGGGAGCTGGAGATGCAGAGGTTTCTGATCATCAGCTATTGGTTCCAGATTACGGGCCGAATGCGTATATGGTTATAAATCGCTTTTGAAAATGATGCGGTAACATGTCTCGACTCGACGAGGTGGCGAGGATTTCAGGCCCTATCAGACAGACACATCATCGCTGCCACTGACCTTGAAGGTCCCCAAGTCGCGCACTGCACAGGAGAGTGAAGCTGGCCTGCGGGCGGTCACCGTCTTCGTGCCGATCTCTTCGGCGAACGTGGGAAGTGCCAATGCCCCTGGAGACAGAATTATCGGGTCAGTTATACAACTACATGAAGCCCCTTTCAGAATACTACACACTGTAGCTCCAGCCTGCGGCAGACCACTGTGCCACGTCTCACATCACTCCACGTTTGTCATCACATCTCACATCACTCCACGTCTGTCATCACATCTCACATCACTCCACGTCTGTCATCACATCAGGCATCGCTCCACATCTCTGGATGCTCGAATTGTATTCACTTTAAGGACCGTCATAGGTCCAGAGAAAGTGAGCAATTCGGTGTTCGTAATTTCTGCCAGATGTATGCTTTCGTAAAATTGATGTTTGCAGTGGGTTTTTCTTTTCAACGTTTCTATTTGAGGACCTATTCCAATGTAAATTAGCAATATTCCCATGGGTAAATTCCCATGTTAGGTGGCATTTGTTGATTTAAATGCTCGAACTCGATTTCCAGTCACACATTTATATGACCAAGCAGTGCGTTAGGTTTTGCTGGACTATGTTTCACTGGGTTTTCTTTGAACTGTTTATGTCTAAACACACGCACGACCGGTGAGGCAAGATATCTGCCCCCTGCGGTTTTTCCTAATTTGCCGTCATACTAATCGGGCTAGCAAGGCAAAACCTCGCATGGCTGCTCATTGGTCTTTTCCGCATATCCTCATACATTTTTAACCCTGGGTCATCTAAGGTCAGGTCACCCGGTCAGGCGAAGTGACCCAACTACACTCGGAGTTCTAGGTGGCATAACTTCCACAATAATTGGGCGATTGATTTCAAACTTATAATACGTCATGATCTCATCAAGGACCATAATATATATATCTCTGGTTTTTTCATAGCATTGACCTGAGGTCAAGTCGCGGCCATGGCTTCTCCCATTATAGGGCTATGGGAAAATATACAAATGTTTCCTGGTTACATATTTGCTCTCGGAATGACCTCACAGTGGTTGTGGCGTGTAGTTGGAAGCTATGCTCAATGTTACTGCTGACGTTTTTGCTCAGTGACCTCACGAAGGTCATCTGAGGTCACCTGAGATCACTAGCACAGTTCTGTGCATTATACTGCACTGCATTGAGCTAGAAGGCTGAAATTACCGTCATTGTGCTTGTATCGCCAAGACGTGTCGATTGATACACCACATGCCCTCCCTAGGCTACTTCAGGACCTTGACCTGAGGTCATAGTTTCGGCGTAAAAAGTATTCCCACCATTGTCGATAGCACATGTCAAGGACTGTCGAATAGCGTTCGCCGTTTGTTTCTATCTGTTACAGGTCCTGAGATGTGTGTCAATATCTGAGAGTCCCACCCGATCTGGTCGAATTTGATCTATGATGACCCAGTGACCTGAATATTGACCTGAGTGAAAAACATGACCGAAATACTTTCGATAGAGCTTGTCACCAGCTATCCAACGCCGTTTCCCGTTTGTCACTAGCTTGCACAGTTCTAGGGATCGTAGGGGCAGACATCTGCCCCACCCCCGGAACGGCGAAGTTGACGCGGACCGCCGGACGTGCGAGTGTTGATATTTGGCTGAACTATTTTCTACTACTATTTCTACTTCTTCTCGTATATCTATCAAATGTAAAACTTCTGAAATTGTTGGCATTTTGGATCTAATTTCGCGTAGGTAGGATTTTCGTATTTGAAGTATTCGACCTCCAAGAGTTGTAAATATGTTAAGGTTCCTGGTTTATTCACCGTTGTGGGCGGTAGGACGTTTTTCTTTTGTGCGTGCAGTGTGCCTGAAAACATGTTTGTATTGACACCCTTGAAAATAAATCGCCGGATGGTCTAAAACATCGAATGCAAAATTTTTTTTAAATTTTGAGTGTGCAGATTTTCCCATAATTTCCGACGCCATCTCTGCCGTTGACAGTAGTGAGCTTTACAGCGGAAATTTGCTCTTCCGTCTAGCCGCTTTTGATCCTTCCAAGTCATTCCTTGTTTCAGCTAAGCATCCCAGACATGAACTAAAAAGTATATCGAAGAACATTTGGTACTAATATGAATTGGTTTCAATGAATTTTCTCAGCTTTTTCATCGACAAAAAAATGTTTCTTGGTGGTAAAAACAATGCGATTTTAGATGGATTTTCTTGGCATTAAGTTCTTTAATCCATTATATATTCCAAAACCCATATCCCGATAGATGTAAAGTAACAGATCAGTCGGTGCACGAGCCTCCGACTCATGGGGTGTGTTGTGAATATTTATTAGTTGTGCGGTGTGAGTATGAGAGGAACGTCAGTTATGTATTTATGAACTTGGTTGACATCGATTAAGTATACTTTCGTTATCATTTTCTCCACCATTGCTCAGAAATTTGGCTTATAACCCATAATAAAAAGGTGTCTATTTTGTTTGTTTGTTTTCTAGCCGAGTGGTGCTGGGATTCCAAATTAAGATATGTGTGGCTTAATCACCCAGTCCTACTCCAAGCGAACAATACAGAAGCGTTCAAGTGGTGATTCTTGAGTTAGAGTGCCTTCTTGCATATGGTGGTGGTTGTGGTGGTGGCTTTACGACACGTCGACCGTTGAGCGATGTAGCGTCGCCGAATCTCTCACGCCGATTGGTCGCGGGCGAAGAGTAGCGACAGGTGAGACTCGAACAAACAATCTTTCGATTGTGAGACGGGTTACTTACCACTAGACTACACGTCCCCCTTCTTGCATATGGATAGTAAGCTGGAATTGTGCACTGCCTCCCATGTCACTCACCACGATCTGAGGGAAACCGTGTACTCTTTTAATGCGTGGGAAAAAAATGAATCGTGGTATATGACTTAGCCGTGTTATTTATTCACTATTACATCTGCAAAATTATGCACTCCTTTGCTTATGGAAATGTATGCACTCTAGTAAATGCCTTGTTGACGTTATACACTCAAGTCGTAAGTCGCAACCAAAAAGAAGGTGCGAGAACTGCAACTTTCTACGCGATGATAGGGGGCCTGGTGCTCCATCCGGAACGTATCCTCTTGTCCGTGGCGGAGAGCCAGAGTGAGGACGACCACAGGTTCGCAGTGATCCAGATCCAGAAACTTAGGGGGTCGATGAGTACGGAGAAACGGGTGTGAAACCCCGAATCACTCCGGGCTGAACCTGTCGGTCACTACTGTGGAAGAGCTGCTCATCTGACAGACCGGCCAGGTGTAAACACCGGTGCTCAACCTGTTTGAGATTCTGATCAAGCCGTATAAAGTTCCGGATTTCTCCATCGACACTCAGAGCACTGAAAGGGTCACGAAGACGCCGGACCCTGCGGCAGCATTGGTCGGAGAGAGGTCAGGGACGGGTTCATCAGTGCCCTGGCCCATCACAGGAAGGTCATGCCCTCGTTCAGGATCAAGGGCATTATGACCATGTTCTAGTTCTCTTAGACTTGTGTAGACAGTGTAGACTTGACCTGACTGTGTGCATGCTGTGTCGTGGTAGGACAGCTTGCCGGCGTGGGACAGCTTGCCATACACGTTATTTGTAATCATATTCGTGCAAGGTCTAATACAGATTGTCAACCGGACACCGTCCAGTATAGGCTTTACTTGCTGATGACAAAACATAACAGTATGATTTTGCATCAATAGAGCTCAAACCAAAAAGTTGAAGGAGACAAATCCATCTGTTAGGTCAATTTTGTGTAGTGAAATATATTGTTCAAGTTCAAAAATTACTTTTTGTTATATGACAAACTCTTAAAAAAAACTAGTGGGGAAGGTATGTGTATATCTCGTTTCTTCCAGCAACAATTCAGCCTATCATTGTGTGCACCAGAAGTGCGCTTCGTTTTATACATTGTATGCTGATGTCTGACATTCGACAAATTCAACAGCTGAAGAAGCCCCATGGGTAAAATGTACTATATATCTGGACACACCTTACATATTCATTTTCACAGCATGAGACTGGGGCTAATTTTCCAGTAGAAGAAGTATTTCACGTTAAAGGGTCAGCCGTAGGAAAATATTTGAAGTATTTTAATTTTTGGTGGCTTGAGTAGTTTTATGGCGTCAACAGCAACAGAAACGCCAGATTTATTGGCGAGGTGTGGGTAACGTTTCACGCCATTTCTTTATTCAGTTGTAATATGACTAACGTGAAATTGTGTCGCTTAAAGGGGAGCAGATTTTGTTGCCCCGTGTGACGTCATACACTTGCAAGTTGTTTGTCGCCAGACTTCATTGTTCATTTGTGTGCACTGCTGAATTGTGACGCGTGTTGTGATTTTATTAGTTTGCCTGCAACTCATTCGATAAACATATGCAAAAATAGCGATGACGTAATGAATGACGGTGGAAATTTAATTCCAGTATTCGTTTAGTGAGGCTATGGTTAAATTAACATCGTCGACCATCGCCTGTTGTGATTTGGTGACGTTCCGGCACCCCTTCTCCACCGCGCGTGACGTAATAAATGAATGCTGCCTCGATAGACATGACAATAACTTTCCAAGTGTTCTCGCTGTCACGTGTGGACTGTATGGACCCATGTAGTCGACATGGGTCCTATCAGCGACCGATGCATATACACTATATAGGAGAAGCTGCATCCTCCAGGGTGCTTAATATCGTTTTTATGCGGGAGCCGGGTCCCGTTTCAAGCGCTCAATTCACACTGCGCTCATTGTGGGAATTGGTTCCGCCGCAATATCAGGCGAGTCAGACTATCCACCGCTGCGTCCCACCACAAGCGAGCGCATATCAGAACAGAAGTTGGGCAGTTCTCTTCCGTATATGATAGAACAATTGAGACCTAAACATGCAAACTGTATTGGGCTGGTGCTAAGCCGGAAATTATTGTAGTGTTTCCGAGTTTACTTCGAGACCTTACAGATGCAGGTACCGAAGAAGAACTGCCTTAGTGTGGTAGACAAAGTGGAAGGCATCCCACCATGCACAATAATTACACCCAAAATAGGGCAAATTTTAGCTCAAATCAGTCACAAAAGATCCAAGTTTACCTCATAATGACGCAATAGTCATGGAAAACCTGATATACTTCGCATGTTGCATGTACATGTGGAAGAAGTGTACAAATGACGCTTTAGGTATTCATTCGAGGATGCCGACAGATTCATCATGATAGTGGTGGTGATTGGGATTCTGTCGCATAGACCTAAGATAAAAAAAAGTCGCTAGCCGATCATGGACTGAGAGGTGGTGTTATTGCGGGATCACTATCAGCCGATCACGGACTGAGAGATGGTGTTACTGCGGGATCACTATCAGCCAGTCACGGACTGAGAGGTGGTGTTACCGCGGGATCACTATCAGCCAGTCACGGACTGAGAGGTGGTGTTACTGCGGGATCACTATCAGCCAGTCACGGACTGAGATATTGTGTTACTGCCGAACCACTGCCAAAGCATCAAACTCTCTATGCAATATTAAAACGTTGCGCTGAATATATTTGACATTTATTAAAGAACCAGCATAAACATGGACGTACGGGTGTTTCGAAAAAAAAGTATGTAGGCGATACCTTATCGGCTTGATATAAATGGAACAGAGGAACAAGTAATTGAGCGGGAATACGCTTCGAAAATTAAACTGTATGCATTAACTGAGTTGTAATTACCATTCCTCCGACCATTAAGGTTGCCTTCAGCAATTCTGTATTTCAGTGGATACTTTTACTGACCTATGAAGGATTCTCGGGTGACTACTTTGTCCTAATTCAAATGGAAAAAAGCATCTGATTATGTGTAACTGGGAAAAATTTGGAATGAGAAAGGGCAGTTACCATTTGTGCCCACAATCACCACAAATGGAGGAGGCACACTGACCACCTTTTCCTAGGCACATGATGGCTGTCTATGCTAAGTCATTGAAGAAGATGAGTATGATATCGTCTTTCAATGGAATGGTTTTGGGTTCAAGTCCCACCTATCGCTGCTCTTTTCCCGTAACCGGTCAACGTGAGAGATTGACGATGCCGTATGACCAAAACAGTCGATGCATCGTAGAACCAATAGCTAACCAACTAACCAGGGTACCATTTTCAGCTGTTATTCCAACGACCGCCAATTACGTTCTGATGTGGTTGCGATTAAGCTGACGTGGCATGGCACGACTCTACAGTGTCTGGCCGTGAGACAGCATGACAGGGCATGGCTTCTGTTGCAGATGAAGTGGGGGCTGCTGTCGAATTGTGCTGTGCCGCAGCGCGAAGACATAACGTGCCGACGTAGGTCGCAGATCTGACTGTGATGGGCTCGCCTCTACAGTCGGCGTGATCTTCAGAGGTCCGTGACCCGACCAGGCGATTGGCCGGCTGAAGCTCCACCCTTCAGGGTCGCATCACCACCTCTCCTCTACACCGGATTGGGTGTGAAGCCTCCCGTTCATCCAATACAAAACTAATTTCCTCTCGATTTCCGCCTTATCCCCCAAGATTACACCGGTGCCATCTAAATCTTTGCGGCGCTAATCTCTGGCGTCGTGTCGACACTAGCCGGCCGACTTGAGCGGGCTTTGTCGAGTGGGAAGCAGGCGGCCCTCGCCGGCTGAGATAGCCGGCGTGTCGGCCAGCCGCCGGCTCTCTCGTTTCTTGGCCGTTGGATCACTGTGTGAAATATGCATGGGAGCCAATAGCGCACCCGGTGCATTGGCTCTCCGCGCGGCAGTTGGCCATCAGTTGTTCCCGATACACCAGTGTGAATCGACCTGAATGCAGACTGGTTTATGACCCGATGTCACGCGTCGGCCTGCGGTGGGGGCTGCACAGGAGGATCGAGGATCGAGGAGCGAGGATCGAGGAGCGAGGAGCGAGGAGCGAGGAGGAGCGAGGAGCGAGGAGCGAGCAGCGAGCGAGCTATCGCCGCCATGGTGTCGCAGGAGAAAGGTCATCGTTTTGGATCAAGTTCTCTTTGCTGAGACGGTGAAATTAGCACGGGTTTCGGTCGCACAATATTGTTCGAGATACTTTGCCGATCGATTGTAATCAGCGGCCCAATCATGGTACAATCTCTGTGGGAAGACGGCAGGGCATAGCCAATCTGTCCATGTGGTGAAAATGAACAGATCGCTTGCTATGGCTAGTTTTCATGACAGATAGTTATCGCTCGTTATATCCGATTCACATAGTGTCACCAAGGTTGTAAAAGGATATGTGATGATATTCTTTAGAAGATCTTTTGTTTTAGCATGCCAGAAACATCAAATATACCAGCATTGATGAATATATTCCCGTGCTTATGTAACTGGGAAAGCCGAGGATAATCCTCTAGCCGGTCGCCAGTTACAAGATCGTGCTCTAGAGCAAGAGGTGGCTTCCAAATGAGACTCGTGAGAGGACTTGCTACCAACCAATCTTTAGAGTATCACATGCATCGTTGATATCTTAGTTGCTCTTTTGTTGCAATGGATATCAAATATCCGTAAGTATGTTTAACTTTACGGTATGTCAATGCTAAATTTTTTCTCGTAGTGAAAATTACGTACGAAATTTTCTTGTCTCGGTGGTCAAAAACACACATAGTAGTTGTTCTTTCTCTTGTAGAAATAGACTCCAACCTGTCCCATACCATTAGAAAATGTCCCATCAAAAGCAGTGTTGCCACCAGGTGGAATGTCATGCAAATCCAGGAGGAGAGAACATGAGAGAATACTAGTATGGCAGGAGGCACCACAGTAGTGACCATTTGTACGACAGGAGGCACATTATTGAACACTGGTACGACAGGAGGCACACTTGTGAATACTGGCATGGCAGGAAGCACAATAGTGAGCACTGGTACGATAGTATCCACAATGGTGAACACTGGTACGACATGAGTCGCATGTCGACTGCTTGAGGTTGTTCATTGGTTGATTGGTTAATTGCATCACAATGAACTGAATATCAGAGCCGTATTCAATGCATTGCACACCGACACATCGGTAAAAAATAATTCACTGGAACTCTGGACAAAGACGCGAGCGGAGCAGTGCATAATGCACCCACAGCCAGTGATTGGCTTTCGTTCCGTGCCTGGAAACATCACAGAGATGATTGACGAGAAACTAGTCGCTATAAGTATCAGTGGTGACCAGCGGGTCATTGCTGTACCAATCGGCTGTTGGTGCGCATGGTGGCTCTGCAGCGCCAGAATCGGTGAAAAGCAAGCTTGGGCCACTGAACCATGCGAGGTGACCGACACTAGCGAGTCGCCTGCTCACAATGCGTAGTAGTCTGTGTCGATAATTTTCAAAGTGGTGTTATCAAAAACGGCTACTGTTTTTATTTTGCCTTCATATGAACCTAACAATTTGGCATGAAAATTAGATCGCTGGGTCATCGGCATTTTTTCTCGAAATGCGTTTGAAAAAGACTCTTTTTGATCGTTTCGCCGAGCTGAGTCGATTGAAACAACGCAATATCGTCGAAAAATCGATATTTAACAAAATATCGGCTATCTTATGCCTTCTAATACACAAGCAAATGTCCATTTCGGGGCATACAATGAACTCTAAGGCTTAAACAAGTAAAGATTATGATACAGGCGCGGTTTCTGCACTTACTCATTTACCGACTTCAGCATCACTCACTGGGCATAGAAATATAGGCAAAGCTTCATATTTATTCGCTGTTTGAACTACATAGCAGCATGATTGAGGGAAGCTGCTTTGTACGCATATGCATCACATACCGATTACCTACCTATTTGTTGCGTACGGGGATATTCAGATAGCCTTTCCACATCAAGTTCAGACGAAAATCAGATACTTGGTGATAAAAATTATTAAAATTCGCCGTGATTATTGAAACTCACCGTGATCACCATGGGACCATCGATGTCTATTTTTTCCCGAAGGGACATATCAATCAGACATCAATCAATGAACACTGGCATATCCAAGGCAAACATCTCGCGAAGGTGCGGAGGACAACTGACTGGACGGCATAGAGCACCCCAGTTCTATCTTTCTTGAAATTCACAGTCATTTTGGCATATTCTCCACGTGCCTCTTAGTTGTTAGCACGGGCAAAAGCTGCCAGTGCATGTAGGCATCCCGGATGTAGCCGTCCCTCCTCTCCATCCCGTACACGTTTTTTTGCAGCTAGCGACACCTGTTTCACGCATCGTTCAACTGACTATCCGTACACGGGAAACTGGAACTGACATTGGGATGTCCAGATAGCCATCAAGTTCCGAGCGTGGCGTGTGGCACGTGAGGGCCGGTTCGAAGGCGCCGTCCCAGGATATCAACTACTGCAGACACTCCGCGGTCTCATTTAGTCTCGCAATTTTCCTGGGACGACGCTGGGGTCTCCACGCTCATTTTTGCCACGGATGCACCTGACACGTTCAACAGCGCACTGGCGCTCTGCTCTGTCATCGCTATAGAGAAGTATCTGGAGCACCATTTCGCTGTCAGCATATCAGGCACTGGAGTGGAGTTACGGCATCACGATGCTCACGACTTCCCCATGCTGCAGCCGAGTGAGCTGCAGCTGGCGCAGCACATGCCGCGGCCTATCCAGCCAGCTGTGCAGCACCTTCGCGCGAAACCACATCAGATAGTAAACCCCCACAATTAATTCAACGATACGCCGGAGGTTTTTGCATGCAGTGCATCCCAGGCCATGATCTGACACGTACAGTGTAGGTACATGCACCGGCAGCTTTTTCCCGTGCTAACAGCTAAGAGGGACGTGGGGAATATGCTAAAACGACTGTGAGTTTCAAGAAAGGTAGAACTGGGGTGCCCCATGCCGTCCAGTCAGTTGTGCTCCGCACCTTCGCGCGATGTTTGCCCAATGTTCATTGATTGATGTCTGACATGTATCCCTTGGGAAAAAATAGGCATCGATGGTCCCATGGTGATCACGGGGAATTTGAAAAATCACGGCGAATATTAGTCATCTTTATCACCAACGTATATGATATTCGTCTGAACGCGATGTGGAAAGGCTATCTGAATGTCTCAACATGCAACGAACAGCTACCTATTCGTTGCATGTTGAGACAGTCAGATAGCCTTTCCAGATAGCTTTGTATTTGGTATGTCATGCACATGTGTACAAAGTAGCGTCCCTCAATCATGGTACTATGTAGTTCAAACGGCGAATAAATATAAAGCTTTGTCTATATTTATATGCCCAGTGAGTGATGCTGAGTTCTTCAAATGAGTAAGTGTAGAAACCACGGTTGTATCATGGTTTTTATTTCTTTAAACTTCAGAGTTCCTTGTATGCCCAGAAATGGACATTTGCTGGTGTATTAGAAGACACAAGATAGCCGGTATTTTCTTAGCTATCGATTTCTCGATAATATTACGTTGTTCCAGTCGACTCCGCTCGTCGAGACGATAAAAAAGACACTATTTGACCCACTTATCTGGATTGGTTCTCACAGTCAATATGGCGCCGAATGCCGAAAACAGTCTTTTTCAAATGCATTTTGAGAAAAAATGCCGGTTGCCCAGCGATCTAATTTTTATGCAGACTTGTTAGGCACATATCAAGGCAAAATAAAAACAGTAGCCGTTTTTGATGACAGCATTTCGAAAAATTATCGACACAGGCTAATGTATAGTTCATCAGAGTAGTGTGCAGGGCTCTGGCAGATATAGTCAGTTATACGAGCATAGTAGTAGAGGTCGGGGGTATGGAGTCAGCTTTTGCAATTGCGCTCGTGCATGGCGGGTTCGATGTTTTTCTCTGTCATTTGATCATACCTCGAACAAAAAAAAATCGAAAAATAATTGATTAAATCGAAATTCATCAGCACCATCTAATTACACTAATTAGCATAATTAGATGTAATAAAATTACTATATCTCCCAAAGAAAGCCAAATATTGCCAATTTGAAGTCACCTACCCCCACTAAATCAACTATAAGGGTATCAGAAATAAAATTTCAGTTTGGTAATTACCCAATTTCTCGACTAATGAGATTTGAGCACGACATATCTCCCAAACAAAGTCAGATATGGCCAATTTGAAGTTACCTACCCCACTAAATCGATTATAAGGATCTAAAAAAGATATAAGTTGAATAATTACCCAATTGTTCGACCAATCAGATTCGAGCACGATATATCTCCCAATCGAAGTCAGATATGGCTAATTAGAAGTTTGAACCACCACTAAATTGACTATGTAAGGATCTCACAAATAATATTTTTAGTTCACACAATTTATTACTAAGATTATCAAAATACACAATTTCTCGACCAGTCTCATCTCAATTCACTCTCTAGGGTCACATTTTCAAGACAGTGGCGGCAAAAAGGTTGGCGATAGACTCGCAGTTCGTCGCGGTGAACCGAATTGCTCGAGGATCGGCGTACGACCACTCGCCCTCAACTGAGCACTGAACGAGCTGCCCTGGTCGGGGGACTTGGACGTCCTCAACGACCGGGTGCCGCCACAGTTTGTCGGACTTCTTGTACTTCGAGGTGCTCGACGACATTGTTCCCATCCTCGCGGACCTCCTTCGGGTAGCACAGAAACCAAGCGACGCAGTCTGCCCCCATCTCACACATCACGACCGACAGCACCATCAGCTCAGGCGTGGAAGTGCCAGTTGCAGCGTCAGCGCTGTCGCCGTCTCCGGCTGCCGTAGCCTCCCCCGGCGGACGCAGCATCACGGCCAGCTCAGCATTCGTCGGCAAGTTCGCGACCGATGTGGCGTCGCTCGCCTCGTGTGTGTCGTCACTCAGCAACACGCACAAATTATCGAACACCTCGGCGTGAGACATTCGCATGAGCTTGAACAACTCAGGTCGCGCCTCGACGTCTGCTGAGTGGAAATGTTTGTAGAAAGAGAGCTCGGTCCGAACAAGCTGTTCGTCAATGTCCGAGTTGCCGCGAAGAGTCGCCAACAGCTCGTCAACCGATGAACACGGGCCGGGCCGCCCCAGCGCATGCACTCAATGAGGAGGCGACGCACGTAGTCGCGTTGATGCTGGCTGGTGGCCAACTTGCGCTGCAGCAGCTCGCGCAGGAGTGCATGCTGCTCGGCTGTCCACGACGACCCGTGCTTGGCAAGGATTGACTTGATGGCGATAGTGACGAGGTCGACAGTCTGAACCTCCGACTGATACAGCGTCATATCTGTCCGAATTCCATTCGCCGAGAAGTTCTTGTTGCGGGACTTCGCAACCACCGCGAGGTTGCTGAATTTCGCTAAGTTGCGCTCGGCGTCGATTTTGTGTGTTGGGGTCTTCGCCAACTCCAGCTCTGGCAGCAAGTGGAGCTGTGTGGAGCGTGTCGGCGCCTCGTCGTCGGCTGTGAAGCTGCACTCGCGGCAGCAATGCAGCTTCACAGTCCGACTGGCGTCGGCGCACATCTGCTTGAACACTTCGTGCTCCAGGGCGGTCGACGGCGGCTCCACCGGCACGTGCTGGTACATGTCGCGCCACTGTTACAGTGTGATAATCGTGCCTTGGGCGAGGTCGACGTGCAGCTGCGGCAGGAGCTTGAGCAGATAGACCTGCGAGCACTGCTCGATGCAGTTGAGCAGGGCAGCGTAACCACCTGGGTGAAGTGTGCCAGCACGCGCAGCTCAGTCTCGAAGACCTTGCACTCCAAGTACAGATTGCACCCCTTGACCAAGAGGTTCTTGCGACCCGTTTCTACAATAACCTGCACAGCGGCGGCATTGCATGCACCAGCACCGCAGACGCGTAGCCGAGCTTCGTGAAGCGCCGCTCGTGGTAGAGCACCATGTGTTTCACCACGCCTTCCGATTCGCAGAGCAAGTCGAATTCGTCGGCGAGTGAAGTCGACGCGGCGCTCTTGTCGTGCGTGATCAGCTTGATCAGCGCCACGATGCCCGCGACGTCGACCGCCGGACGGCCGCGGAAGAACGATCGTAACGCGGGGTCGACGGCTTCGATCGACCGCAACTTGATTTGCTGCTCCAGCGACGAGAGCACGCGCAGATTCGAGACATCAGGGGCCTCCACGGTGTGTGCCTTGTACAGCAAGTGGTGCGGCACGTGATCGGTGTGAAGTGCTGCCGACACCTCCTTCTCGAACGCGAGGTTCTTACTAGCGGCGTCGGTCATCACATTCGACACGCGGCGCCACAGTGCCTGTGCAGTGACGACTTCGGTAGTGCTCGTCGACGCTGCCGCGGCGAGTCGCTCGAATGACTCCACGAACAAGCGGACGGTGCTCGGGCGGTCCTCGTAAGCAAAGAAGAGCGGGCGCAGACGGAAGCGTCGGGCGTCGCTGACCATGAGAATGAGCGACGGCCACTCACCGTCGATGTTGTTGCGCGAGGTCGTGTCATAGTGGACGGTCACGCGAACGTCGTCAGGCAGCGTGCACAGAGCTTGGGCTGCGTTCGCCTCTTCCTGCGCCGCCTGTAACAGCTTGAACTCAGTCACAGTCCGCGCGGACGGCAGGACGAATTTGTAATCTGTGTACTCGTCCGCAGACACCGGCGGCTGGCACAGCGCTTTCTTCGGAGGAGGTTCGTCGGCGGCGGAGTTCGGCTTGGCCAGGTGGTACGTGTGGCCGTACATGTGTTTGGAGGTCGCCTGCACCACCACACGGGTCTTCGGCACGGAAATGCCGCACCTCGTCGACACGACGGCGATGGCGGTCTTGCTCCCGTCGGCGCGGTTGCGCGACCCAACGCGAATTGGCGGTCGTGGTGACTGTGCCATGTCAGCGGCCTCCGTCTGAATCTCACGCGATACTTCGTCGCGTGCGAAACCCGACCGGAGCAGTTGCTGCTCGTCGCGAGTGTCGGTGGCGGCGTCTGCGAACGTCATCGTGTCCTTGCTGACCACCGGAGGCGTGGAATACTCGTCGACCCTGTCCGTGACGCACTACGGCCGATGCAGCAGCTGCTGGTTAGCAAAGGCGCGCTCGTCATGCGCGAAGTTCTTCGGGTCGACATCAATGCGGAAGGCATTGAAGATGTGGCTGCGCCGCCACCCGCGCACGCGCGCTCTGCGACTGACACTGTCGTCCTTACGCTGCTTGTCCGCGTTGAAGTGCACAAGTTCCTTCCGTAACCTGTCCGCGATGACTTTGTGCGTCGTAACGAACTCGATCCCGAAGGCCGAACACCACAACTCGTGGAGGGCGAGCACGAAGGCGGGGACCGTCGCGCGCCGAAGGCCCGTCTCGTTCTCCTGCTTAGAGGAGCCGCCAAGCGCGTGGCGATGCACGGCCTCCACACATTCCGAAACCCATGGCAGCTTAGAGCCGAGGACGAAGGATATAGTCGATGAAGAAGGGGCAGATATCACCTAAAAATATATCCGCTATTATATATAATATATATATATATATATATATATATATATATATATATATATATATATATATATATATATATATATATATATATATATATATATTCGCTATATATCCGCTATATATCCTTTTCATCCGCTATTTTTCAGAGATTTCAAACTTACGCACACTTTTTAAGACCATACTTGGGGTCTGCGTTTTCAATTTTAAAAAATGCATCAAAACTGAGAATATCTTAATTTTGCCCAAATTCATGGTGAACTTGGTGGAGCTTATTAGGGGCAAAACGGAAAAAATGGCGGTACTGATGGGTTTCGCAGAAAAAAAATTATCCATTTTTGTTCACACAATTTGACCACATTCACTCCAAAAAGGATAGAATGACCAATATCCGGAGCAAAAAACGTCTACCCCCTTCCTCTAATAGTAGGACAGCAGGTGCCAATGTGGATTTCAACAAAGGCAAATTAAAGTTGCGCCGAAGGGGCAAATAGCATGCTGCTGATCAGCACAGCTATTCTGCAGTCGCTGTCGAAGCAGATACAATAAATAATAGCGCCGATGATGCAACATAGCGCCTGCTGGCACTACTCAGAGGAATTCCTACTGCTGATGCTGAGTGAGGACGATGTCAGTATGAGGGCGGCAGCAGTCAGCTGGGTCCTGGAGTGTCGTCGAAGAAGGGTAGAACTGCGACCATGCAAACTACCACCATTGCCACTTTGAAGCGGTAAGATATCAAGACCTCGTCGACTGGAACAGCGTCAGTAAGGCACCCTTCAACAGAGGTCTTAATGATGAGGAGATGGCGCAGTTTACGACACCTCTCTGGCTGTGCCAGCCTACCCAGCTGACACACCAGCAGAGGAGTGGGCAGTCAGAGTCGTCACGGAGCCTTTCTGACTGTGCCAGCCTACCCAGCTGACACACCAGCAGAGGAGTGGGCAGTCAGAGTCGTCACGGAGCCTTTCTGACTGTGCCAGCCTACCCAGCTGACACACCAGCAGAGGAGTGGGCAGTCAGAGTCGTGACGGAGCCTTTCTGACTGCCAGCCTACCCAGCTGACACACCAGCAGAGGAGTGGGCAGTCAGAGTCGTCACGGAGCCTTTCTGACTGTGCCAGCCTACCCAGCTGACACACCAGCAGAGGAGTGGGCAGTCAGAGTCGTCACGGAGCCTTTCTGACTGTGCCAGCCTACCCAGCTGACACACCAGCAGACGAGTGGGCAGTCAGTCGTGACGGAGACGGCAAAGCTGTTGGACAGAGCGGCAGAGCAGAGCTGGGCTGCGGCAGGCAGCTCTCCCTCTGCCTAGCATGCTAATCTGATGTTATAATGTGGAAGCTGTGAAGTGAGAACGTCGGGTGGTGTGTGCAAATAGTACTGGAATTAATAAACAGATAAACTGGAACTGGATGTCCGTCGACCTTTGCCTTTGTTGTTCTGATTCCTGAGGGAAATTTGTTTCCAGTATGCAGATATATATATATACATATATATATATATATTATATGTACATGCATGTACATACATATATACATGCAGATTCATACATATATATATATATATATATATATATATATATATATATATATATATATATATATATATATATATATATATATGTGTGTGTGTGTGTGTGTGTGTGTATATACATATGTAAGTATATATAACGATGAAACATACACCGATGGATTTGTTTCATCACACGGAAGATTAAATACAACAAAATTGGCGACACAGGATTGCATCGCACGAACAATCCATTTGGTGACAGCACTACTTCCCCTGGACATTCCTTCGATCGTCTGGTACAGCATGTAAACCGATTTTGATCTGGTAAAATCACAATTTTTGGTGTTTTCTCGGTATCCGGAACAAAAATATCACAAGCACTTTTTGAACTGGAAACATCAATGCACCGTAAATTGTCTGTGCAAGCTTTTAAGCTTTACCTAGGCTATCATATGCTGGGGTTTCGGAGTAGACAAGGCAGGGGTGGAGGAAGTTAATTTCGACTGGAGAGACTTTTATGCTGAAAACAAAGCATGGAGAGGGGTGCATGACATAGACATAGATATTTCAGTAAGTGGGAGGAGTAGGTCCATCGATATTAGCGTTGTTGAACAGAGTGAGAGAGAGAGTGGATCGCATCGAAACTTCGACTTTAACCGAATAACTGAGCTGCAAATACCGTTCAGAAGGTAATGTTTTCACCGAACAGAAGGTAATGTTCTTTGAACAGAAGGTAATATATCTTACCTGAGCTGCAAATACCGTTCAGTAAGTAATGAAGAGAATCTATCGGTCGAATAGCTGAGTTGCAATACCGTTCAGTAGGTAATGTATAAAATCCATAAAACGCAATAATGAGATTAGGCACAATGCGAGGCGGGAGGAGAGGTCGTTTCGGCACTAGGTGAATCCTCCATATTCGGTAATAGCCTTTCGATTGACCCTTCCCTGACATTTTTGTCCTCGGAAAGGCTAAGTTCACGGAAAACTGGAAAAGGAAAATTATATCTATGAATTTGGAGTTTTTTTTTCTCTTCAAGATGGTACAATGAAGTGGACCAAATCCGGGGAGAAATCGGTATTTCGAGGTACCCTAGGTTGACCGACCCGGGCTGAGCCCCTGTAATCTCTTCTGTAATTCTGTAATCTCCCACCATGTTATGCCTACTGGCTTCACCATTGCGAACATTCTGACATGTTACATTTTCAATGCGTAGATCGCTCCTGTATAATTCACGTGAACCACTAATTTTTTCAGATTTAGGTTCAGATTTAGGTTGGAAGAGTCATACTGTAGTAGGGTTCGTGCCGTGGTATAGCACAGACTTCCAAATTATAGCGATCTCTTGGGAAGGAGTCAGTCGAGAAAAAGTATGCCCAAGGTCAGACTTATACCGGATATCTTCCAACCAACATGAGGCTAGTTTACAGCAGCAATTTGCTCCCTGCCAGGTTGCTGAAGATCCTTTCAAGTACAAATGACGTCAATCTTGGTTTCAAACAATATATTCCAGATATGTACTAAAACCCATATCATTCATTTGATATTCATAAGAAATTAGTTTCATTAAGTTATTTCAGTTCCCACATTGGCAACAAGAACACTTTGTTGCTTGTTAGTGGGAAGAAAACGGAGTGTTTTGTCATGTATTTTTTTCAATTCCCAAACCTATCCTTGCATATCCAGGAACCGAACAGATAAGTCAGTGTCCAAACCTTCAACTCGTCAGATGTAGTCCAAATATTTATTGTTCGTGTGGTGTTAGTATTTCAGGAGTATCAGATATAGATGAGCAAGGGTGATTAATGCTTATGAAGTATCTTTTCGTATAATTTACATGTACTGCTGTCCCCAGAAGTTTTAATCTTTTTTTTTGTTATTTCAACACAGCGCTAATTTTGCCATCTGGCAGTAATGGGGTTAGCTCGTAAAGCTGAGATCAGTCTTCGGAAAATCGGTAGGCCTATCGCTATTTCCTGATACCTGTCAGCTTAATTCTGCTTATGTCAAAACCATCCTTAATGAAAACTATCTTGAAATGGGAACTGTTGTGATAATTACAATTGCTAATCGCTTGTAATTTATGCTTATTATCCCAGGTCCTCTCATTATATCTTGTCTTTGAACCTGCATGACCTGGTGGCAAAAAAAACTGCCAAAAACCCGGCTATAGACGCATTAGCCGACTACCCCACCGAGGTCGTCACATAAACGACCCACATTTTAGGAAATGTGCCTAAGCTTGCACAACAAGCACCAACCACTCTCTTCACGTATCGTTTTTATTTTTACTTTCGGGTCTGTTCATATTCACTCCACTTGGCATGTGCCTGATAACTCATGGCCTGATTCGCCATTCAAGGGTCAGTGTTGAATCAGCCCGCCACCCCATCACCGCCGCGGCCTTGTGTGGTCGGACGGAAATTGAGCACTTCCGGCCAGCGGCTTGTGCGGGCGACATCGGTTATTTCGGCAACTCAAGCCGGTCATCTCTCCACCAAACATGGCACTGCACGGCTGCCAACTCCAAAAACCGGGGTATCTCCAGCTGCACTGAGCTCAAAACGCATGGAGCAGTGTATCAAGCATGGGCATGGCTAAACATATTGGCATCTGGGTATATTGACATTCCTGGGGTCATCTATGATGGCTTTGTGTGCTTCCACGGCTGGTGTCATTCGTTCATGTATAGATATGGGCAAAGACGCCGAAGCTAGACTTGATTCTACGAGGTCAAATAACAGTCATACCTTACCTTTGTCACCAGAGGTATGGCTCTGCAGAAACACTTGGGAGCATTGCGAATATACATGACAGCGATGACTCAGAATCCCTTTCGCAGAGTTGAAAATCCCCTATCTCCTCAGCCCGCCCGGGTAGCACACCACAGTTCCGAAATGATTATACTTTTTGTTGAAAGCCACCATTGCAAAAAAATTAATGTAGCTGCAATATGGGTATTGTGTTGGAGGTGCCATGTGACATGAGCGCCAACATGTGCTTGCGAATGCGATGATGTCGCAATATTGATATAATTCGAAAATGAATCCTTGCATAAAGTTGGGGGCTGCTCTGTTCCACAACTCCTGAACTTAGCCTGTCAGTGCAATATGCTTCAGGAATTTGTGGCTGCGACACCGATCCAACGTTGCAAACAAAGCGAGGTCATGCGAAAATAATTGGGTTGGAGAGACAATTCGTAGTGAAAGGTTTCATTATGGTCCTTGCTTGTTCGATGCCTCCTTAAAACCTAAGGGTGGGGAGGTGGGGGTTGTGAGTTTATCATGGAACAGGGGAAGGACCAAAAAGTTGCACACAACAAATGTAATTGAGATGGATCAGTGGTAGCAGGAAGAACTGCACAAAACAATTGACGAAAGGGCAATTCAATTCCAGAAATTTACTGCAGCTTTGACTATCCTTCTTGGCATTAGCCATCTTCAGAGCAGAGTTGTGCCTATGTCTATATATTTTACGGGATGGGACTACGTCCAGAGTCGAATCGTTTTCACAATCGGCAAACCTGCCTTTCGATGAAAATTGTGTTGCCGGGACGTCCTACGCTGAAAAAAAAATATTTGCGATGCAGTTGCATCCAGTGACGTAGCCAAGGGCATGAAGGGGGCAGTCCCCCCCCCCCTCGAGGGTCGGAGGAGGCCCTTCAGGCGTCGGTGTTTGGAGCCATAAGGGTACCCTGGACAGACGTGTAGGACCCCTTGACCGGCAAAAGGGGCCCGGGCTGACGGGAAGCGTACCGGGCCGACAAAAGGCCCCGAGTCAACGGAGAGTGCCCTGAGGAAGATGTTGGGGGCCGTTGGCTGCGCTAAAGGGCTTCAAGATCGACAGATGGGATCACAGAGAGTTAGAAGAGCAACCGGGCTGACGGAGAGGGCCCAGCCAGTATGAAGGGTCCCTGGGCTGTCAGCCGAGCTCAAGCTGAAGAAAGGGCCTCTGAATTGATGGACAGGGCCCATGCGTTTGAAAAGGCCTCCGGTTTGCCGGAAAAAGCACTGGGTCACCAAAGTGAGCACCTGAGATTACTCATTGGATTGAGAGCTTGCTGGGCGTTGCCGGAGAGGACTTCGGGCCGTTAGAAAAGGGCCTCTGTGCCAACGGATGGACTTAAGCCGTACAAGGGGACCTGACCTGATGGAGGGGGCCCAAGCTGTTGAAAGAGGGCATCCAGCCTGACAGAGGAGGCCCTTGATCGTTCTGGAGTGCCCCTACGCCGATGGAGAAGGCCGCGGGAGGACCCCGAGCCATCGGAGGACCAAAGAGCCGGTATGAAGGGCACATGGACCGATGGGAACTGAAACCGTACAGGGGGCTCCATGCGCGATGGAGAAGGTCCAAGCTTTTGAAAGGGGGACTAGAGCCGGACATAGAGTGTCCTAAGCCGTGAAAGACGGTCCTTGAGCCGACGGATGGTGGGCCCCAGGTCAGACGTGCAGAGCGACTGGGTCGGCTTTGGCGCACGCTGATGAAGAGGTACTCAGAGCTGACAGCGGACCTCAGACTGATAGGCCCCCAAGCTACGGAGACGATCCGTCCCGAAGAGAATGATTTCTGGTTGTACGAAAAGGGCCTCTAAGCCCATGGTGAGGTCCAGGTTGCTAAAAAGCAGTGCCGTTTCCAAGGGATGAAGGGGCAACCCCTTGCCCCGCCCTAGCGAGTCCGATGGGGCGCTGCTGGCGACCGCCCCTAGACAAAGAGATACTGTCCAAGTAAAATGCAAATGCATCTAACAACTTGTGTGGAAAAGGCCCGTCAGTTCTGAAGACGCCCACCACGATGTCACCAAGGGCAGTGAAGACAAGAGAGGGCCCCCGATAGCTGGAATGCCCATGCCAGCTGGAAAGAGCAGTCTCAGCTGGAATTGGCCCCTAACAGGTAAGAAATAAGCAAATAAACAGGGTCCCGGAGGGCTAGAGAAGGCTGGGGTGCTCTTCGGATTTGAAAGCGCCCCTGAGGAATGAACAGGACCTTAAGAGCTGAATAGGACCTGTCAGGCCCATCTCAGATCTGGAATGCCCCGATGATGAGAGCTAGACAAAACTATTGAGGACTGCGATTGACACCTGCAAGCAGAAGAGTGCCCTGTAGGATGAAGATGATCTCATGAGAGTCAGAGAGGACTGGACTGAGATTATGATGATGATGAGAGGCCCCCAATGGATGAACAAGGTCCCTTGAGACAGAATGGCGATCCAGGTGAGAAGTATCGAGGGCCAGCCCAAGAGCTAGAATCCTCTTGGTCCTACAACAACTGTCGATAACTAGGAATGTCTCCTTAACAGATTGAAAGCACCCTTGGTGGCCAACAGAACTTCAATATCTAAGGGAAATACATACATAAACAACAGAATATAAATAAATAAATTAGAAGAAAATGAATGAATAAAAAGAAGATTAATTAATATAAATAGTTCGCACTATAGTGTGTCCTGGGCATAGCTGATGAAGCATATTGCTAGTCGTTCCCCTGTCCAGAAATCTTGGACATATTTTTTCCAACCGTTATTCACGTCTAATTTTGATGCATTACGTTGAAAATTTATATATATATACATGTATATATATATATATATATTGAATGCTTACTATAATCTATCTGAGTCTCGCAGCAGTCTGATTGGCCAGTTATTCTCTGAATGGTTACTATAATCTGTCTGCTTCGCAGGAAGCAGTCTGATTGGCCGGATATTCTCTGAATGGTTACTATTATCTGTCTGGTTTGCGCAGTCTGATTGGCCAGTTATTCTATGAATGGATATTATAATATGTCTGTTTCGCAGTAGTCTGGTTGGCCAGATATTCTCTGAATGGTTACTATAATCTGTCTCAGTCCCACAGCAATCTGATTGGCCAGTTCTTCTCTTAATGATTACTATAATCTGTCTGTTTCGCAGCAGTCTGATTGCTCTGTTGCTGGAGTCGGGGCGCGTGACACGCCACACGGAATGATGGGCGGGGTGTGTCCGCACTGCCTGGCAGTATATAACATTCGGTCGCCTTTCACTGCGGGACAGGCCTATTCATAAATCAAAAGTACCGAAGCCCAAGCTGGAGCCGGGCACATTGTTGAACCAGCCTAGCCCCGATGATTAATTTTCTGCTGAGTCATTATGTATAAGACGCTAAACGAAGCACTCGGTCACGGCAAAGCCCTCCACTACGTCGGCGATAATGGTGCACATTTTATGGTATTAGACACAAGCGTGGGAGCTGCAGCCTGCACCGAAGGGCCACGCATTTTCGGTTACGTCCGAGAAGTGCCTTGTTTGTCCCCAAGGCAGACGGTGTACGGAGATGTCTGGCCATCTTGATCCAGTGAAAATGATGTCTTCATAGCTATACAGATGTTCCAAAAGTGTACAGAGGAGTCTGACCACCTTGTTCCTGTGAAAATGGTGCCCCATTATCCTGTGTCGATAATTTGCAAAGTGGTGTTATCAAAAACGGCTACTGTTTTTTTTTTTGCCTTGATATGTGCCTAACAATTCGGCATCAAATTAGATTGCTGGGCAACCGGAATTTTTCTCAAAATGCGTTTGAAAACTGCTCTGTTTTCGGCATTCGGTGCCATATTGGCTGTGAGAACCAATCCAGATAAGTTGGTCAAATAGTATCTATTTTTTATCGTCTCGACGAGCTGAGTCGATTGTAGCAACGCAATATTGTTTACAAATTGATAGTTAAGAAAATATCGACTACCTTGTGTTTTCTAATACACCATCAAATGTCTATTTCGGGGCATACAAGGAACTCTGAGGTTTAAACAAGTAAAAATCATGATACAGCCGGGGTTTCTGCGCTTGCTCACTTGAAAACTTCAGCATCACTCACTGAGCATAGAAAGCTTATATTTATTCTTATATAGACATATATATAGACAAAAGCTTATATTATATTTAGCTTATATAGACAAAGCTTCATATTTATTCGCTTTTTCAACTATATAGCAGCATGATTGAGGGTGGCTGCGTTGTACGCATGTGTATCACATATCAAATACCTACCTATTCATTGCATGTTGTGACATTCAGACAGCCTTTGCACATCACGTTCGGATGAAAATCAGATACGTTGGTGATAAAATGATTAATATTCGCCGTGATTGTTGAAATTCATCGTGATCACCATGGGACCATCTTAAAGACAGGCTCACGTCAGACATCAATCAATGAACACTGGTATATCCCAGGCAATCATCGCGCGATGGTACGAAGCACAACTGACTGGTTGGCATGGAGCACTCCAGTTCTATCTTTCATGGAAATCACAGTCGTTTTAGCATATTCTTCACGTCCCTCTTAGTTGTTAGCACGAGCAAAAGCTGCCGGTGCATGTAGGCAGCCCGGGTGTAGCCGTCCCTCCTCTCCTTCCCGTACACGTTTTTGTTTGCAGCTAGCGGTACCTATTCCACGCATCGTTCAACTAACTGACCGTGAATGGGAAACTGCGGAACTAACATTGGGATGTCCACATAGCCATCAAGTTCGGAACTTGGCGTATGGCACGAGAGGGCTGGTTCGAAGGCACCGTCCCAGGATATCAACTCCTGCAGACTCTCCACGGTCTCATTTAGTCTCGTAATTTTCCTGGGACGGACGCTGGGGTCTCCACGCTCATTTTTTGCACTCATCCGGATGCACCTGATACGTTCAACAGCGAACTGGCGCTCTGCTCTGTCTTCGCTAAAGAGAAGTGTCTGGCGTACCATTTCGCTGTGAGCATACCAGGCACTGGAGTGTAGTCACGGCATCACGATGCTCACGACTTACCCCATGCTGCAGCCGAGTGAGCTGCAGGTGGCGCAGCACATGCCACGGGCCATCCAGCTGTTGTGCCGCACCTTCGCGCGAAACCACATCGGATAGTAAACCCCCCACAATGAATGCAACGATACGCCGGAGGTTTTTGCATGCAATGACTCCCAGACCATGATCTGACACGTACAGCGTACGTAAATTGCACCGGCAGCTTTTGCCTGTGCCAACAAGTAAGAGGAACGTGGATAATATGCCAACACGGTTGTGAGCTCCATGAAGGTTAGAACTGGGGTGCTCTATGCCGTCCAATCAGTTGTGCTACGCACCTTCGCGCGATGTTTGCCTTGGATATGCCAGTGTTCATCGACTGATGTCTGATATGTGTCCCGTTGGGAAAAAATAGGCATCGATGGTACCATGGTGATCACGGTGAATTTCAATAATCACAGCGAATTTTAATCATTTGTATCACCAACGTATATCATTTTTGTCTGAACGTCATGCGGAAAGGCTATCTGAATGTCTCAACATGCAATGAATAGCTACCTATTCGTTGCATGTTGAGACATTCAGATAGCCTTTCCAGATAGCCTTGCATTTGGTATGTGATGCACATGCGTACAAAGCAGCCTCCCTCGATTATGCTGCTATGTAGTTCAAATGGCGAATAAATATGGAGCTTTGTCTATATTTATATGCCCAGTGAGTGATGCTGATGTATTAGAAGACATAAGAGATATATATATATATATATATATATATATATATATATATATATATATATATATATATATATATATATATATATATATATATAATATATATATATATGTGTGTATACACCTAAAGATATATATACTATAATAAATATAGATACATATAAATATCTATATATATATATATATATATATATATATATATATATATATACATATATATCAATAAAGCACACCTACCCAGGTATATCAATGGAGCTATTAGCAGTAACAGAAAACCATTTAGATACAATAATTGCCGTCTTTAAAAAAAGGTGACCCATCAACATTTAGTAACTACAGACCAATTAGTATTCTTCCATATATATCAAAAATATTAGAAATGATAATCTACAACCAACTCTTGGAACATTTCACCCTACATAACCTACTTTCAGACAAGCAATTTGGTTTCAGAAAAGAGAGGTCCACATACATGCCTCTACTCTTAATACAGAGCCTGATTATTAAAGGATTTGAAAATGATGAATATGTTGTAGGAATTTACCTTGACTTGAGAAAGGCGTTTAATACTGTTGGCAAAGAAATATTGTGTCCAAAAATGGAAAAATATGGTGTAAAGGGAAATGCAATCAAAACAATAAAGTCATATTTATCAGGAAGAACACAAGCTACTATAATAAATAACAGTACCTCTACCTTCAGAAAAATTGAAATGGGTGTGCCACAAGGCTCGATTTTAGGCCCCTTACTCTTTGTAATATATATAAATGATATTGTAAATTTACATGTAGAATGTGAGACATTTCTATATGCTGATGACACTGCCAATGTTTTTCCAAAAGCACTGACTATACAGAGCTTCATCACAAAATCACAAATTCCTTGCCAAAAATTTCGCAATGGCTACATTCAAATCTTTTGTCATTAAATTAATCCGAAACTGTATACCAGATATTTAACAATCGCAAAACAGATATTGATATCCAGATTGAATTTAATGGAATTTCTATTTTACATCGGATTCCGGTAAAGTACCTTGGTGTATACGTAGATGAAAATTTGAAATTTGCATCCCGTATCAGCAGTGTCCCAAACATGATAAGTCGCAACATAGGAAAGATATCAAAAATTAAATATCTCCTAGGGAAAAATCACCGCCCAAAATTATATAATCCATTAATTCTTCCATATATAAATTATTGCTGTTTTCTCTGGGGTGCAAACTATGCTAATCAGACACAGAAATCATTGTTACTTCAGAAAACAATGACGCGTATTATTGAGGGTGTATTTCCTCCTCAGAGTGCAAACCATATCATTAAGAAATACAAAATGTTAAAAGTCCAAGATCTAGCAAAACTTCAAATGATGCTTATTATGCAAAAATTCATTCATCATCAGCTACCTCATTCTATCAGACCCCTTTCATAGAATTGCTTGACTCCCCATATTCCACAAGATTACAAAACCACTTCCAGCATAGGTATTCAAACAAAAATTATCGTCTCTTCACCATCGAATGTTTCAGACCCAATCTTTGGAACTCCCTCATAGCAAAGCATTTTCTGCATTCAGAGATACCAAATTCTAAGACTGTTCTAAAAAATCACATTAAGACATACTTCATGAGCAGATATTAGAATACTTAGCAGTTAATTGTTTTTGTGTGTGTATGTTTGTACAGTGATGCTGGCAGGTGAGTGTAGTGTGTGTGTGTGTGTGTATGTGTGCTGGGGTGTTGTAATGTGATTATGTGTATGTGTGTGTATGTGTATGTGTGTGTTTGTTTGCACTTAACCATATAGAAAGTTGAAAACACCCAACCACTGGTTCCTCCCACATTCCACCCAGCAACAAGCCCATGCTTAGCTGGATGGAGTTGTGGAGGAGCCAAAGTTAAAAAAATAAGTACAAATCAGGAGTGCTCACCACCATCCGACCACAAACCAGCTGCTAACATTATAGTTTATACCCAAATTTCTTGTTGGGATGGATCCAGGGTCAGTCATATGCCTCCTTTGGGTATGACTACTAACAGCATTCTTGATTATTAGTTCTATTGCTCTAATACCCGATGCTTTGTATGCTTGTTTATTTGTTGTCCATCATTTTATGGTGTTAACGTAAGGTGCTTGCAGTCGTTGGGTAAGGGGAGGGGGAGCTTCTGGTCACCTGATCCTGGGTGGCGGACTGGACTGTCATGATTCTGAGGATTTGGATGAACACTGGGGGATGAACAGAGCCACCTTAGAGCTAAGGGGAGTTCCAGGAGTTAGCGAAGTTTGCGAGAAATTGTGAGGCCTGTCTCAGAGCCGCTTTGTTTCAAAGGAAGAGGTGTAGAAGGTCACTGCGAGCCTTGCAGGGCGCTTTACGAATGCTTTCGCCGTCAAGGGAACAAAACAATATTCACAAGTTCTCGCCTGGTGATGTCACGACTGTCTTGGTACCTGTATTGTCGAACGACGGGGAACTGCCGTGAAAATGTCACGATAGGTGGGCAAACACAAGCTAGACACGAGACAAAAACAATTGGTACACATATGAAACATGGTTTGTTACAGCAACTATTTGCAAACTTGTGTGCTGATCTGTCTTTGGGCATACATAAAAAACTTTGGATCGTTTCCACGCCCTTATATACGTAAACGGTACTTCGATGTATTCCTGACGGGGCATGGTTGCCAAGTGATGTACCTCCTTATTTCTCAGTTTCATACATGTTTGTTCTAAACATACAATAATTGTGAAACAAAACAAAAACAACACACGTCCGTACTAAGCTCCGTGCAAGGCCGTATAATCATTTGTGTAGTAAAGCTGCCGCTCATTAGACATTTATGAATGAAATACAGAAGGAATTGTTGGTTAGTACTTTGCAACCAATGAAGGATATTATCCTAGACAAGATTTATCCAAAATTTTGGTTGAAATAAATCAAATAACTTTGTTGTGCGAATTCACGTTCTTTTTTAATGCACAGGCAATTATGCACAAAATAAATATATTCATGTTTTGTTTCCGAGCAGTATTTTTGGTGTGACATATGCATGGCTTCCTCATAACGATTTTTTTCTTCGTTTCTTTTTACAGCCACCTATTGTATACTCAACTTGCTAGCATCACTTCAACAATCGTGTAAATATTCTCCACTTATTGCTAGACACCTCCGGGCTAGATATATAGTCATCGGAATCCGGTGCGAAGGAGAACAGGTGTATTGTTGTAATACAATTATTGAACTGCCTTGCTTGCCTAGTTTGATCCCATCATCATCATCATCATCACCGTCATGAACATGGTGTGCTGAACAAAATTCCCCCCCAAAAAAAAAATACCTAGAACTGCAAATTTCACAATAATTTGTCTTGAAGAGCATCTCAGGTTGGGTTAGTTTGGCTCAGGTTTTTGCATTTTCAAAATTTTCAGAAAATAAAATGCTTTGCCTTTTTATCATGTGTATAATTCTGCTCCTCATTCTCATAGATCTGGTGGTGTTATGATCTTGTTGCGGTATTTGTTTAGGTATTTGTATTTGTTTCGTAGCATTCGATGTAATCATAGCCTCGGTAACTGAAGTTAAGACGTGATCTCGTTGCTGCGGTACTGTCCGTGAAATGTGATGTTATGCGGGCAGAACCCGCCTGACTGATAAATCCACAAATGAAGGCACCATGATTGTACAGTTTAAACGGGAATGTCATCTGATCCGCTTATGCACATTTTGTTCGTCGGCAGAATACGGGTACCTGACCCAATGTTGAAATGGGATGGCAAAGGTCGCGATCTGGTCGAACTTTGCCATCACATTTTAAATGTCCACTGGAAAGAACTGTACAAGTTTATAATTAACCTGGTGAGCTGAAGACAAATATATTTGCTTACAGAAAAAGCAAAAATAGAAGTGACCATCGCGCATGATTTGAGAAAAGTTTTCCGCAACCAAATTGATTTTTTTAAACATTCGGTTGACGTCATGCGGGCTTGAAGGATAATTTCAATCTACCTACCAGTAAAGGTGCCTTTGGTTTGTTATTTGTCACGCGCGAGTCTGATACGATAGCAGGCACGCTTGTGATAAATAACAAACCAACGCAATTTTATTCAGTGCGGATGCATATTGCAGTACAGGATCGTTTCGGTTCCATATTCCTTTTCGCAATCGCAACCCATTTCTGTGTATTGTGTTCCTGGTACTAGGGTTGACTCATGCATGATGTCGATTATGAAAACCACGCTTAGCATTAATAGATACTTGTTTCTAGTTACTGTCATTGGTTTTTGTAAATAATTTCAGTACCCCTGATTCTTTACTCACTGACAGTTGACAATTTTACAATTGTAATGCTAAATATGAATAATTATGCTGTGTTTTGCTCCATACTTGGTGTCATGGCATAGTTTTCACAAAGATACATGCTTTATATAATTCTTTCGTGGCTTGCTTTTGAGTCATAAGACTCAAGTGACATTGTGATTTGAATGATTGACTCATGATTCAACTCATTTTTTATAGAAAGATGTGATTCAACTCACAACTCAAGATATAGTTTGTTGAAAATAATTGATTCAACTCGTGACCCATCCAAAAACTATTGATTCATGAGTTGATTCTCGAGTTGCACACAAGTCTGATTGGCAGTATGCACAACCATCAGTATGACAATGCAATGGTAGTTTAGTGGTGTAGCAAATTTTTCAAGGCAATCTGGTTTAAATCCAACAGCATCTGCTAATCTCAGCATTTTATGATGGAAGTTGTACTTCCACAGTGGAGGGAAGTCATGTTATGTTGTATTTTTGCACAATTTTCAATTTTGCAGCAAAAGTTGGAGAGTCAGTTCCCTATCTAAGCCTAATCTGTTTCATTCCAGTATAAAATATGCTGGTTAACATCAGCTAAGTTTTCTATGCAGCATGTTTTTTTCATTTAGCTTTCTTATGATCATAAAAGCAGCATGGATTATTCGGGGGACAAATCAACATTGGGGGCCAATATCAACATTCGTGGAGGCCAGGGCCCCCACAAAAGGATACAAATCGACGCCCCTGTCCGTACGTTTACCACAAGTACCTTTGCATTTGCGTACATCTGGACTTATGTCTGTCATACGTACATTGCTTCGCGCATATTTGTCTATGCACACCTGCCATACGTCCATTTGTCCTGGAATTGTCCATGTGGCATTCATAAAGCCCGAGCTCAGCTGCGAACCATTTCTGCAGCGCTTGAGCAGTTCGAGCCATGGGATCATACGCGACACTAAGCACGATGCATAGACTAGTCTCTCACATATGTATATCACAAGGAAGCCAGTTATATATTGGTGAGAGTATGCGGTCAGATCGTCTCCCCTACAATGAAGAACGACATTAAAGCACGACACATCCAAGAAAACATGGCATAGCATACCTAACGGAACCGTCATAGCATACGTAACGGAACCACTCACCCAACACTCACTTTACCACTACTATGTCTATCACTGTGAATACCCCTTCACAATTACGAAATAAGTTGAGATGAAGTTAGCTGAATTGAATGAATGAGAAAAATGAATAGCCAGTGCAACATCCAGCATGTGCATTACCTCAGGCATTCTTTCCAAAATTATGTTTGTGATAAATATGCTGAGTTCATGCAAGCCCTGTCCTGTCTTGCATATTTGAGATTGATCAATGGTCGGTATTTGCAGAATATCTCGATATTATTGTTCCTCAATATTGACTTCAGCTATTACTGTAATTTCCCTCTTTGGCGATCTGATATATCAGTGAACAACTAAATCAGAGGTTGATGACTGAAAATATTTGCATCCTCTTTACGCTACACCGCCATGTTCGGTAAATGAAACCAGTGAACCGTATTCTTCTCTTCCCATTTGGCGTCCACTTGTGTTTGCAATGTCATATACGCGCGCGATCTTGCTGAGAGTCGTCAGGAGAGGAGTGACATGGACAGAACTGTGTTCTGCGTCACACAGATCAGCTGACAGCTGGTCCGCCCAGCTGTCAGCACGGCTTGAGCAAACTTCTGATCGCGGCCAACGATTAACGCCCCAAAATTGACAACGCTGGCGTCCGTTTTCAATTCAGGGTGTCTTATGTGAAATCCCGGAAGGACTCGGAAATACACTGAGCAGAGGAGCAACGAAATGTGTCGAAATTGGTCCGCAGGTGTTTCATTGCGAGTTCAATAGGGTAAACGTCGTGTGTCTGTTATCTTTTCAAAATTCCACTGATTTATTTCTGCCTAAGGTCAATTGATATGCTAGACGCTTCCAATGGAAGTATATAGGTTTCCAGACTCAAATTAGAAGGAAAGGAATGTCAGCTGTATCAAGAAATGTAGCATCTTACCTTCGCCTTGTCGGCTCATATAACTGGGCGACATCAGAGTGCATCATCCATTTCATTGCATTTGTAAAGGATTGGTTCCCAGCATTTGTAACGGCATGGATGCTTCCGGATCAAGAATAACATCTGGTCATAAAACACCTCCCGTACCCAGATGCCCTTCACGTTGACCCAGTGCCCCTTCAAGTTGGCCCAGTGGCCCTTCACGTAGGCACATGGGCTATTCACGTCGGCCCAGATGCCACCAGATGCCATTCACATTGGTCTAGGGGGCCCTTCAAGTTGGCTCAGGGGACCTTCACATCGGCCCAGGGGCAGTGCCGTACCGAAGGGGGTGAGCATTGGGGGCAGTTTCTCCAGCCCCATGACGAAATTGTCATTCAAATATCTTTACCGGCTGAAGCGTGGCGACTAGTCGACGTTTTTTGGAGGTGACCATTTGACTTTGACTAACTTGGTGACTGTAGATGCCCTGACCTCAAACTTTTCACACATGTTAAATTGATGTGGGAGAAAGGCATACCAAATTTTAACTTTTTTTTGCTATCCGCGGAAAACATTAGGAGGTGTCAAAAGACCCCCCCCCCCGAGACAGCGCGAGTTAAAGGAATTTGATGCTGGGAGTTGTGTACTTGATTAATTCCACTTCGTAATCAAATACAACATCTGAATAATAGGACTAGCTCATTTGGATAAACTTTTCTCCTGGAACACAAAATGGTTATCCCGTGTTTTTGTTAACGAACAAAATTGAAAGGAACGTCTTCAGCACGCAAGTCAAAGTGAATCTCACGGTTGGTGCTAATCATACGGTGGAGTAACCTTTATATTATACAGTGCCTGATAGCAACGGCATGTAGAGACAGTCCATTTGCTATTAATTCCCCACCACTGTACTAGTGGTCGAATCAGAATATAAGTAAAATTAACGTGGAAGTCGTGTGTCATGGAAGAAAATGGCTAGTTAACATGGAAGGAAACGATTGAAGCACTCGCGAACCAACACCTATTTAAACCATTCATACGTCCCGTGGTTAAAGTAAAAAGCTCCAGTCCCGTGTTATAACATGTATTGTCCCATGCATAAAATTACGGTACATGTTCGGTCGCGCGCTTTTGCAAAACCGTGGATTCGGGTATGTGTTAAACGCACAGTGATTGTTCAACGTACAGTGACATGTATATTATACAGTGCCTGAGTTCTATAACCTTTAGAGACAGTTAATTTGCTGTTTGTTCCCGCAACCGCACATCAGCTATGCCCGAAATTGGCTGCACCCTTGCTGAAATCAGTGCCTCCAGAATGAATAGCTATAAGGATGTACTTGTGGTTCGACCATGTGGTTGATTATGTTGCGCCCATATGTCAATCAGTTTAAATATATCACGTCCGATTATCGAATAAGCCTAGGTGCCGTTAAGTGTCAATCAGCCAGGGTACGTTTCAGTCCCATAGGTACCGCGGTCTGTCAGTATGTCACGGTACGTCCCGGTCCCATGGGTGCCGCGGTATGTCAGTATGTCACGGTACGTCCCGGTCCCATAGGTACCGCGGTGTGTCAGTATGTCACGGTACGTCCCGGTCCCATAGGTGCCGCGGTGTGTCAGTATGTCACGGTACGTCCCGGTCCCATAGGTGCCGCGGTGTGTCAGTATGTCACGGTACGTCCCGATCCCATAGGTGCCGCGGTCTGCCAGTATGTCACGGTACGTCCCGATCCCATAGGTGCCGCGGTGTGTCAGTATGTCACGGTACGTCCCGATCCCATGGGTGCCGCGGTCTGTCAGTATGTCACGGTACGTCCCGATCCCATAGGTGCCGCGGTGTGTCAGTATGTCACGGTACGTCCCGATCCCATAGGTGCCGCGGTCTGCCAGTATGTCACGGTTCGTCCCGGTCCCATGGGTGCCGCGGTCTGTCAGTATGTCACGGTACGTTTCAGTCCCATAGGTGCCGCGGTCTATCAGTATGTCACGGTACGTCCCGGTCCCATGGGTGCCGCGGTCTGTCAGTATGTCACGGTACGTCCCGGTCCCATAGGTGCCGCGGTGTGTCAGTATGTCACGGTACGCCCCGGTCCCATAGTTCCGAGATAGCGTGACGGTCGGGTCGGTTCAGGCTGGGATGTGTGGGGCTGAGCCCGGTTGGAAGGAGTTGCAGCCGCCCATTTGAACATTTGAGGAACATAAACGAGAACAGAGCCGCTTGAGCCTTACACTGGCCGATAATAAATGGGCCACGCGCCTGAGCCGGTGCGAGTAGTGTTCACGGCTGATACTTACATTGCACTCCAGAGCAGTTACTTCACCTGGCCAGTCGGCGACACATTCCTGTGATGTCCATCGAATTTCGATACACGGACGTACTTCGGAAGCGAGTAATTACAAACCGGACGTGTTCCTGTATGGACATATATTGACTTCGTAGCTGCCTCCTTTAGTTTTCCTGACAAAACGACAAGAAATTGCGTCCAAGCCCAGAGCCAGGGACGATAAATTATCCAGTAGATTGTGTTTGCGTGATGTTACCCCAATTCAGCGGATCGGCTGTTGCCGCAATGCAATGACAAATCAGAAGAATGTCTCAGGATATTTGGTTGTTCTTCATCTGCAATTGTTATATTCGTGTCACCTTCTTTCATTCGCAATATACATCAATTTCTAGGGAAATCCTCATTTAGTCCTGCAAGCACTAATCATACACAAATATTAGGTTTATCTGATTACAAATCGTTTTCTTTTCCTGGTTTTTGTTATATTTCATGAAAAAATATTACGCCCTCTTGATTACATTACATTGAGACTTTCATGAAGTATCATGCGGTAGGATTGATGGCATTGCATAGGAATGCTATCGAGGATGCAGCAATATAAACATTGCGGTTTTTTTGCACAATCTGCACTACATGTGATAAAAATCTCAGGCAATATTTTTGAGTTTTTGACGTCTTGTCTCTCGCAAAACTCTGAAGCTGTGCTGTCTCCATACTTACCGCTCACGTACGAGGTAATTCATCTTGTGAATTCATCGATCTTCTACACTCCAAGTAGTGACGGAGCATGCTGGCCTCACCAGATGTGACACGCCTCATAAACAATGTGCCTCTTGAGCGTACTACCACCATTATCTGTTATTATACCTACTGATCTCGCTCCACCGGCCTTCCCCGAGATCGTTATGGCCACGATGTCCAGACTGTAGTTACCCTAACTACCAAACAGATGGTGTTGTCATGGGACCACCTCCAGGTGTGCTGCTCACTCAAGCCTCATGTGTTGGGCTGACAGCCAACAGTAGCCCCCACATGTACTGCTTGTAAATCGATGGCAACCTTTTCGATATAGCTGACACAACTGTCCTCCAAGGCCTTCACTCACGCTTGGAAAACGCGCCGGGGTTAACTTTCACAATAGAGGGAACGGAGATGACAAAATACATTTCCTAGACATTAGTATATTGACATCCTCATGCGCTCTTGCCACAAACGTTATCCGCAAACGGACCGGCACCAGAAAATGTCTTAGTGGTAAAACTGAGTGTCAGGACAGGTACGAGGCCGGTCCCATCAGAGCCTATGTGCACAGAGCCATTAAGCACTGTTACTCTTGGTGGTTCGTGATCCAACAATTTGAAGCGTCAAACAAATCCTGAGTGGCAATTTTCACTCACTTTCTACCATAGATCAAGCAATCGAAAGCGCTCGACACATACATGACACAAACACTTGCTCCCAGCCAACATGGGACAACACGTCATCTCTACTGTCGCATCATCACAAGCCCTGGCTAGGAGCGGGACGAGAGAATGCTAAAACCCATCATCAGCAACAACTGCACCCCGACTGCACTCAACACCCAAGGCAGGCTGGTGCTATTGATACGCTACGACAGCCATTAAGCCATAGCACAATGCGGCTGAAAACATCCAACGTAGTGTGAATGTATAAAAGGCGTATACGCTCCTGCAGAACAGTTGGGCACACGGGTACAGAACAGCTGGGCGCACGGGTACAGAACAGCTCGGCACACGGGTACAGAACAGCTGGGCACACAGGTACAGAACAGCTCGGCACACGGGTACAGAACAGCTGGGCACACTGGTACAGAACAGCTCGGCACACGGGTACAGAACAGCTCGGCACACGGGTACAGAGTAGTCGGACACGCGAACACAAAACAATTGGACACACGGACACAGAGCAGTTGAGCGCAGGTTGCGTTGGACACATGAACATGTCCTTGAGCTCCCGCATCTACAACGGGGTGGACCACAGACCGGACAAGGCGGACCACAGACCGGACAAGGTGGGCCACAGACCGGACAAGGGGGCCACAGACCGGACAAGGCGGACCACAGACCGGACAAGGGGGGCCACATACCGGACAAGGGGCCCACAGACCGGACAAGGCGGACCACAGACCGGACAAGGGGGCCACAGACCGGACAAGGCGGACCACAGACCGGACAAGGGGGCCACAGACCGGACAAGGGGGCCACAGACCGGACAAGGGGGCCACAGACCGGACAAGGCGGACCACAGACCGGACAACAAGGCGGACCACAGACCAGACAGGGCGGATCACAGACCAGACAACAAGGCGGACCACAGACCGGACAACAAGGCGGACCACAGACCAGACAAGGCGGACCACAGACCGGAAAAGGGGACCACAGACCAGACAACAAGGCGGACCATATACCAGACAACAAGGCGGACCACAGACCAGACAACAGGGCGGACCACAGGCCAGACAAGGCGGACCACAGACCAGACAACAGGGCAGACCACAGACCAGACAACAAGGCGGACCACAGACCAAACAACAGGGCGGACCACAGACCAGACAACAAGGCGAACCACAGACCGGACAAGGCGGACCACAGACCGGACAAGGCGGACCACAGACCAGACAAGGCGGACCACAGACCAGATAAGGCGGACCACAGATCGGACGACAAGGCGGACCACAGACCAGATAAGGCGGACCACAGACTGGACAGCAGACCGAAGGCGGCCATGCCGGTGACCTCGAACGTTCAGACACGATTCACAACATGGTGGAAACCACAGCCACTATCAATCGCTGTGGCTTCCACTACAGCCATTGATAAGCGCCGCCTCCAAGTCCTGGAAGAGATGAGACAATCAGAGAGATTGTCCGTCAACCGTCAAACCAATGCGCGAGGCTCACATGTTGCTTTATGACGACCCACAGCTCACCACCAGACGGTAAATGACAGAGCTGTCCAGAGAACATTTGTGCTTGATTTCGTATTCGTTTTCTGCACAGTATGTACTTAAAATGTGAGAAATGCGCATTATATATCGCATGTGTACATATTTGTTTGCTGACCAAACTGATGACCGTGACTCATTTCAGACCTGGAGATGTTGGTAAGAGGAAACGTTGATAATATAACGCATATTTATGCATTTATTCTAATTCCGCCGATGACTATTGTGCATGAGCAAACAAATGATGCAAGCATATTGAGACAGATCGAAGGAGGGAAAAATGTCTGCTACTTGGCAACCAGCGTAGGTGACAGACATGGGGAAAACATCAGCACTTTAATGTAGCAATTTACGGTCAGCGGCGGATCCATTTAAGTATCCAGTAGTTCGTATCCAACAACTTGTGTCCGTATTTCAAGAAAACTGAATTCAGTTTACGTTTTGCTTCTAGTTTGCACATGGTGGATGCAAGTGGGGACTGACTGAGACTCTCCCCTGGCTCAGATATCATTGAATACGCAAATTACTTAAAGAGCGCTTTGGGGTCCAACAGAAGTGGATATCCGGGGGAGGAGGGACGGGACCCTCCCTCAGTTTGTTGGACCCTTATTCAGCCCTCCCCGGAAAAAAATGCATTATCCAAGGAAAATTAATATAAATGCATTGTAATCAATAGGAGCTGAGACAGCTACAAAACCGAAGGTATTGCGTCCTGTTTTGCCTGTGAAAGGGAAATTCTTGCTGCTGGACCATTCGCCCCCTTGGAATCTCATTTCTAATCTGCCTATGCACTTCAACATTGCATATTAGAAGGGAATGTTTAATTGATATCGCCATGGTAATATACACCATCATTCTGTATCACTTTTACAACTGAAATTATGTAAAACGACAGGACGACACGCAACCTTTCGGTTGAGAGAACGGCGCTCTATCCCTGGACTAATCTCTCCTTTTCGTGTCAGTTTTTTTACTCGTATATTTCCAACACAGGATACAGTTCATGGAAAGGCGAGGTAATAGCCTTGGTTGATACACGACACGGTATAGCCTTGGTGGATATGCCAGACGGACCACATATGCCATGAACGGCCGCCCCGTTTCGTGGCGGTGCCTACTTGGTGTCGCCGTGGTGCCCGCTCGGTGCAGCCGTCGAGCCTGCTCAGTGCAGCGGTGCCCGCTTAGTGCGGCACTTGTGATTGAATGATCGAGATAGTCCATCAAGCTTTTGGTCCATCTCGCTTCTGTCACATTAAAAAATGGAAGCTTTTTGTGCAGCCAACTCGCTGGTGACGCCCAGCTCGATGCTGTGCTATTCGACGCTTCGACCGAATCAGCTTCAACACCAACAGAGAAGAACTTTCAACCATCATAGCAGCGAATTTGAGTAAAACCGTTGACAGTATCGGCCACAGTGTCCTTCAAAAACTGCAATGGCACGTAGATCAACCCCACCTGGTTTCGCAGTCAACTGGCTGGCTGGGGGCGGATGGTGAGAGTGGGCTTGGAGAAGCGTCCCGTCACCCACGATGTCCCCCATGGTTACATAGCCTGCTTGCTTTTCAGCATCTTCACCAACGAGCTTTCCTATCACTTTGCCGAACATAACATTATCCCGTACGCTAACGACACCCAGCTGCTTGGCCAGACCGTTCGAATCAGGAAAATCTGAAGAATCACAAAACCGGCGTAAAACACCAACTCGAAATTCTTCAGACATGGTTTCGGTCAACTTCACCCAAGATGAAACCTGATGAAACGGGCTTCTTTATCATTGGCTCTCAGCAAGCACATAAAAGCGGTAGATTTCCGGTTTAAACTTTAGCATGTCCGACCATCACATGCCGTCAAGTTGCTGGGTGTCATCATATATCCCGTTCTATCGCGGGGGCACGCCCCATACAGGTCACCCGAAGATGCACCTACATGCTCCTCTATCTCTATCTCTATTTCTCTCTCTCCGTCTCTCCGTCTCTCAGTCTCTCAGTCTCTCAGTCTCTCAGTCTCTCAGTCTCTCAGTCTCTCAGTCTCTCAGTCTCTCAGTCTCTCAGTCTCTCAGTCTCTCAGTCTCTCAGTCTCTCAGTCTCTCAGTCTCTCAGTCTCTCAGTCTCTCAGTCTCTCAGTCTCTCAGTCTCTCAGTCTCTCAGTCTCTCTCTCTCTCTCTCTGTCTCTCTCTGTCTCTCCGTCTCTCCGTCTCTCCGTCTCTCATCTCTCCGTCTCTCCGTCTCTCCGTCTCTCCGTCTCTCCGTCTCTCTCTCTCTCTCTTCTCTCTCTCTCTCTCTCTCTCTCTCTCTCTCTCTCTCTCTCTCTCTCTCTCTCTCTCTCTCTCTCTCTCTCTCTCTCTCTCTCTCTCTCTCTCTCTCTCTTCCGGCACTGTCACCATTTTGCCAATGATACCTACATTGCTGATTCAAACCCACGGCATTCTGTACATCACAATTTTTCGGTCTGAATAGGGGCATCCGAAGGTTAGCTACAGAGTACAAAAACTTATCAACTTCGCAGTCAGCATTGCCACGGGGACACGTCACAGGAAACACATCGGTCGGGCTTTGGGGTCCCTGGGGTGGCGCAGAATCGTGGACCTGGTGAAGAGGCGATATATCACCGAAGTATTTAAGGCTTTCCACAGCGTCTCGTGCCCTCTGGTTCTACGTAAAATGTTTCGAGCCCACTCAGAGGTGTCGTGGAGCGTGACCCGATCGGCCAGCGTCCTTGGGCCACCAATACGTCGGTGGCACCGATAGCATGAACGTAGAGGAGCTTTATATTTCAAACCGCTGTTCTCTTGAACAGCAGCTACCTCCGGCTTTATAGTGCTGCCGCTCCATACCACTTTTAAATCGGCTGTTCGGGGTATGGAGTAATTTGTTTGGCCGTTTTAGTAGCTATTTAACCAGGCAATAAAATAAATCAAGGTAATCCAGACATGAGTCGGTCAGGTAATATCTGCTGTTGGATCCTAGTTGAGATTATTTATGAAAAACATTGGAGTCTTAGTTGCAAAACGAGATCCAAAAAGAGATGCCTTGGCATCAAATAGAGCCAAACTATGCAAAAATAGTAATTTAGTTAACTAAGTACCAGGATTACAACAACAGAAGCCAGTACCATGTCATGGAGAACATGTTAATGAATGTCAAGCTGAGTGGACATAAGAAACATCAGGTTAGCCAGATATGAACATCAACAACAGCTTTCACGGATTTTCTTTCCAATTGTGAAAGTAGAAAAGCTGAAGCAGATATGTGTGGAGATTGCCAGTTGAGTCCTAATTTCACTGCCACAAAAACATTGCCACATAATGGGCAATGTTTCAATGCATATGCAAATGAGCGAACAATGAGAAAATTCCTTATCAAGTTCACAAGCGAAGGATTACGGCACACATTTTCACTGAACGTCGTATGAAAATATGCATGTTCAAATGCCAGCAATTTTCCTTAATATTCGTTTCGTGCCATAATGTATTTATTGGCGATCACTAGGTAGCATTGAACAACACGAATACATTTCCCGTACCCGTCCCCCATGCCCAGTAACATAAGAAACTCGGATTGCAACAATTTGGGTTCTGAGCCCAAAAATTCGTAGATAATTTGTACACATATAATTTCAGTTCAGCTACTCGAAAGTTGAGACCCTGCTCTTCCCAGGATTTCACGCTCTCGTCTAACCATGACAAAAGTAGCCGACTTTCCTTATCTCCCCATCGTAGATACAAATAGTCTTTTCCCGAGGTCATAAAATGCCAGGCTGTTATGCGAGTTCTACGCTATTAGATCTTTGGGGGTTGACGTTCCTGGTGTATCATTTACTATAAGCGTCATTGCCATATATTTATAGATATCACAATATAATGCTATTTTCATGAAAGCACTTTATCCAGGAGCTGGCAACCAAATTAAAAATGAAAATGATCGTTCTTGTGTAAGAAATATCATTTTAATTTTGACTTACTAGTGCTCACTTGTAAACTACTGCTCGTTAGTATGGCAGAAGATGCAAATCATGTTTGCTGTTTGTAACATGATTTGCATGTTACAAACAGCAAACATGCATGTATTTGCATGCATAGCTGCAAACTCCTTTCAAAGGCAGCACATTTTGAAGGAAAAGCCAGACATACGGGCAGGCAGGCAGGCTTGTTGGGTACGCCGCGGGCCATAATAGTATTGACCGCGACAGAGACCCTTCCGGCGGACCCGACCCGGGGCCGTCAGGTACGCCGCGGGCCATAATAGTGTTGACCGCGATAGAGACCTTTCCGGCGGACCCGAGCCGGGACCGTCGGGTACGCCGCGGGCCATTGGAACGGCGGACGACCGGGACGGGGTACGCGCGGGCCAGGTAGTATTACGCGACAGAGACCCTTCCGACGCCAGGACCGGGGCAGGTAGTTTACCGCCAGGACTTCCGCGGACCGGCGACGCCGCGGCCGTATTCAGAGAGGGGCCATGGTAGTATTGACCGCGACAGAGACCCTTCCGGCGGACCCGACCCGGGGCCGTCAGGTACGCCGCGGGCCATAATAGTATTGACCGTGACAGAGACCCTTCCGACGGACCCGAGCCGGGACCGTCAGGTACGCCGCGGGCCATAATAGTATTGACCGCGACAGAGACCCTTCCGACGGACCCGAGCCGGGACCGTCGGGCAAACCCATCCACCCGAGTCAGATGCTGCCTCAGCAGAAACTGGAAAACTTCGAGACGACGCCGTATTTTCCTGAAGCTACCCAGTTTTTCAGGTGGGGTCGAAACCCACCGAAAAAAATGTGATCCGGATCCTAGGAACCTCAGTGGTAACGGTGCCCATGCCTTGTGATATTTACAAGATGCTTAACCATCTGCTGGCGTTGAAGAACTGCCATTTTTAACGCAAGCAGTCCGTCTGCGAACGAATGCAATTGTTTTGCTGTCATTTCTAAATGCAGATTTCAAAATGGATTTATATTATAATCTTGGGAGAACTTACCAACTTATTCTATGCAATGATTTGGTGCTGACCACAATTATTGAGCATGATCGCCACCATTTGACAGGCATATTACTGTTAGCTTGCCTTTTTTGTCGTGCAATGCAATGCAGAATTGATTGCACTGGATACCTACAATATATCTGAAGTGCGCATTATGATGAAACATTGGAAAACACATTAAAGTACGATATGGCACCATAAGCGTTAAGTTTCCAATAAATTGGAATATCATTTTTGTTTGCAAACTTGTGCCTGTTTGTTTTGCAGACTTGTTCTTGGCCAGCCAGCTGCCGCCTGGGCCGGTGGCGCGACACGATCTGCCTCGTTGGTGCTCGATCTGGCGACGTGTGAGTGGCTCCAGTATCCACATCCTGGTGCGCGGGATTAATACGGCCAACGGCTGCCGGTATGGGAGGGGAGGCACGGAATTCCATCATGGGCGTCGGGACGTACGAGGTGCTAGATAGGGCGCATCGCTGTCATAAATGCAGACATTTAGCATCAACGTCATGGTGTTGACTGGAAAGAATTTGCATTGAGTAGTCTTCCCTCGCATAAAGTCTCATCTTCCGCTCGGAGTGAATTCGAGATTCATCAGATCTTAGTTACCAATGCAACACAAATACGATTGATGGACGGGGCTCCGTGTGGTGCTGTACACTGTACGACATTGGAACTGTCAACACCCCGCTTGTATAGTGGTGAAAATTAGTCACATTCGTGAGCGTCAAGGTAGAATCACACCACCTAGAAGTGATGACCCTCTATATTTCTTCAAAATATTGGTACTTCACATACTTAAAATATACCATGAAATGCAAAAGTAGTCATCCGCAGCATATATGCCAGAAATCACTTCCTCGTCTTGCGTATTTCTTAGCAATGCAATTGGTAATTGATTATAAATCTGACAACACTCAATTCATGTGGCATGGTGATGTATGTAACAAGATTGGCCTGTTGTTTCTGGATGTCAAGTGTGAAGTGGCTCGTTGTTTCTGTAAAACCGGTACCGATATTTGGATATATTGCCTGAGTTTTGTGTTGGGTTTATTGCTTCGTAAGTGGAACTTGCGAACTATTTCATATATATCAAGGACAGATATTCCAATTATACTTCATTCATACCAGACGAAGTCATCCGAATTGCATCCCGGTGAATAGGTGGAACATATCCGAATTGCACCGGGCCAAAACGCGGGCAATAGCCCGTGTTGTGAAGCAGGCTATTGCCAATATCCTGACCTTGCCTTGCACAGGAGTGAAATATATTGCTGGCCCAGTTCTATCAGCATCGGCTGCCGCCCTACCAATGGGCCTGGTGAAAGACTCTGGACCTATCGTGCTCCCATCCATCTTAACGAACGCTTCACACAAAGTTAGCTCATTGGTCTGGGGCTGAGATATGAACCAATGCACAGGCGACTTGTTTGGTCAACAGTTCATACAGTCGGCATATCCCGTTGCGTGTCCCGGTGTTGGCACTGGTGCCCTCACATCCCAACACTCTGATGTTGGTATCCATCTTACCTGATGTAGCCCACAGTTCCAACAGACGGCATATCGTGCCGTATAGTCCAGTGTTGGCACTGGTGCTGTCACATACCAGCACTCTGATGTTGGTATCCATCTTACGTGATGCAGCCCACAGTTCCAATAGCTCGTCTGTGGCGCGGCCAAACTGAGGTGTGAAGTGTCTCGCATATACGTCTCCTGCTTCGGAAATTTGGTGGTTTAAGGTATTAATGATTTGAATGTACGCAGGTAAGAATAACTCGTCAGAGGTAACTAATATTATTTGACCTTAGAAAGGTCATTCACATTTCAAAACGGACCTCAAAACACCGGGACTAGTTGGTTGTGTCCATTGTCCATGCACAAACGTTCTCTTCGATGCACGTATACTGCCCTACAACTGCCAATGTATGCAGTTTTGGTTAAGCATTGCTCAAAATCCCTCCACGGACGACGGCATCACTCGGTGACCTGACATAACTGAGGTCAATTTTCTTCTTCGAAAGATGCGCAGATGATGTATCGTCAACAATGTCAACATTGAGCGTTCTGCCGCTCAAAGAAAACGATGAGAACCACCCTGACGCTAGTGCACATTCAACGGCATCGGCCATATTTTTCTCACTAGCCATGGGATTGCCCTCGCATCCTTACGAAGAAGTTGCGTCTTTTTCATAGAAAGATAGAGTAACTTTTGCCAAAATTAACCAATTAATAGCAGCACTTCCGATCCAAACTTATAAGTGATCCCAGGGCATCAAGTAGTCTGCATTCTGTCAGCATTACGATACACCCTACTGCATACTGTCCAATTATTTCTAAAACCACAGACGGTTCACGTATGTCGAATGGTTAAGTGCTCAAATACCACAGATCACATTGCACCAGGGCAACTTCACTGATCAGTTACAGTTGAGTAAGACCGAGGTAAGATCGGGGACTCACTCTTCCGGGCGGAGACGCCCACGAAGGATATGGCCGCTCTCATCCTACTGCGAGGAACGATAACTGAGGTGCGTCGTCGTGTCGACGAGATGTGCCAGGTGGGCTGCTAAGCGTGCCGGTCTCCGACGGTGAGACGTGAAATGGTGACGTTGGATGGATAGCATGAGGCCGCAGTGCTCTGGAGCGTGCATCTGGCCATGGTTATCGGGTTACTACGTGCGTGGCCCGACCTGAAGCTCCCATATCACGGGATCGGGACGGACCTCCAACGCCAGGGATCGTCGAGTTGCCGAAGGTGGCACAGCCGGAATCACGCGGGAGGTCACGATTCATCTCAATATATTGATCCCAAAATATTAGGGTCCTCCATATAAATCCAGTGTCACCAATGGAGGGGTGGCATTGGATTTATATGGATGAATCGCGGGGGTGGTTGTGTAGGATGCGGGGATGTGGATGAGGAATGAGGGCCAGTACCGGATGAGGAATTCGGTACCGGTTTGTTTGTCGTGCTGTGGAAAGGGTTGACGTATGCTTGCATGTTCATATTGACATTCTCACACAATCTAACTTTTTGGTATAGGGGCAGCATTAAGGGAACACTATTGGGAGCCAATCATATTCAAGTTGGTTACTGTAAGAAAGATTCGATATCAGTATGGTCAAACCCAAACATTATTTGTTGAGGAAACATGCCAAAAGTCGGGTGTTTTGGTGCAAGCCAGTAGGGTAACGGTAATATATTGGTATCTGTAATCTATCCATTTTGTTTATATTTACACTTTTACCAGTAATTGCAGTGGACCTAAGTGAATATCATGTATACCTTACATATTGCAGGCATATTGTGTTGTGCTCCCCAGGTTACTATAATTATGCACCTGACGAATAACTTCTGGCGAATGGGACTCAATGGTCAAACAAGCTGTATCGCCTTCGAGATGAGCGATGACGTTGTTTCGGAGCTTCGACCCTGGCATTTCCGAGACTACTCAGATATACACCACCAGGGCTCAGTCAGTCTGGCAGGCTCGGTCTTCATCTGTTTAATAAGCAAAGCTGAACATTAGGGTCGTTGAGGGGCGACCTTTATGTGTAAGCACGATGTAAGTGTATCAAGTAAAAAATATACCTTGTCAAATTACATCGCTGAACTAACAAAAAAGAACAGTATATATATTCTTGCATTGAATTTGAACACAATGGAGCTCTAGCGAGATCTGGAGAGGGTCGAACCCCTCCACACAAAAAAAAAATGAAACTCCGCCGATATTCCTATGGTTCTAAGGCAGTAGCGAGTTTTCGCTATCAGTGACTGGGAAGACGATGGCTCCCAGCCTGTTAATGTGTCGGGGCGTAGGGAGCGTATGGCGATCGCAACGCAGCGAGGAGTGTACTACCTACAGCAGACCCATGTCTGGACGTCGCCCCGACGGGTTGCCGAAGGAGTCGTCTCCCTTCCCCCAATCCCAATTGTCGTGAAATAAAACATTACGCCTCCGGCATCCAGCAAAAAAAAACTAAATATCCTCTCGTCGTCCCTCGTTGCCCTACTAAAACCCGATGTCTATACTTATTCGTCCATGAGATACCAACCATTGAGGTGCAATTATAAGACTGATGTGATGTCAGGCACATGCCTCGATCCTCAGTGGTCGTACGTTGGGCTTTATAACCATTTCCATAAAATGAACAATTATTTTATGGACCGCTTGACAAGTACAAGACTGGAAGCACAATGCCGATCCCTTAGTGTTTTGTTTGTTTATTGGGTGGTTCTCGACGCCCTTTATGCACGGTCGCGGACAACGGCACCGCCCACACTGCTTCGCCGATAAATCGCGAGATTGGGAAATGCCCCGAGTAGTGTGATTGTTGAATCCGGGACCTTTGGAACCCAGAGTTCAACACTAACCACTCGGCCATCCCGCCCCCATCCCTGAGAGCAGGCTTGTGGACTGTCACGATATGACCATTTTACACATCATACGAATACAGTTTATATATCCTATAGTCAAAGCCAAACAAGTGTAGTTCACCAATCGCAGGCAGTGGCCATCCAATCAAAAGTTAAGTTTCCAGTTTCGCGTTATCCATATAACGCTGTGAAAGAATTGCTTTGCCTCACGTGTGCGCTGTCTCCTGAATATGTTACAAGCAAATAAGAGATTATAAGGCAAGCATTTAAATTTTTGACGCAGAATACTGGCACCGTCTAGCTATCTATGTTCTTACTATCTGTTTGTATCCGGTGGTCACACGTAAACAGGTATGGTTAGTCGCGAGCTGAGATTCTGCGATACGTGGCATGATAGACCAATACTTACACTTAGTCTAGGTAGACATATATTTTAAGACAACCACAAAAGGCACGGCTGGAGCTAAATCCGCTAAATATCCGATTTTCTGCATTGTTTGCTTGTTGGCTTGTGTGGCGTCAGTTCACATAATTTTGAACTTGACAATTGTTTTGTGATCATAATTGTTTTGTGATCAGTATACCAGATTGTCTTGCCCTCTATTTTTCAGTTTTTCAGTTCATTCACGTTGGCCTTCAGCATTTTCAAATATGTGTTGTTCTTGCAAACGAGGAATAGCTAGATGAGCAACACCATAGCTAGATAAGGGTATTCGAAGAACAACGAACTTTAAACGTGTCCCGATATGTCACGATTACTGTTGTAGTCGCAGTGCTTTCTGCTGCATGAAGACCAGCACAACTGACATCGCTACTCAAGCATTTTGAATACCCTCCAAACAAAATCCAAACAAGTAAACTTGTACATATCATGAGCTCACACTACAATAAAAACTGCGTAAAAGTTTCCTTCCAGGAATACGCAACGGGTAATGCTTTTTTGGGTAGCCCAGTTTAAGCGGGCTCTGCTTGGTGGCTTACCTCGGTGGCTGCTCAATACCATAATATAATACATAATGGTGCACCGATAGGCAGACTTCACTACACTGGGACACGACGCTGAGGTCTGTTGGCAACAGTTCTCGACGTCTGATTTTTATATTATTTTTGCCACTAGTGGTCCAGAATCACCCATATTTGGGGGCATTGACCTATGCTCTCTCCCCATCCTCATCCTCAGTTCTGAGAAAGCAAGGAAAAAAGAGAAAGTTGTTCCCTACCAGTATTCTTTTCCATTTTTAACACTTCGAATTTCGGACACTATATTTCGGGATATTGGGGCAGTCACCAGCTGTGTCCCTTGCCCCACGCCTCTGATTCGCCAGTGAAACTGAACTGAAATGAGTCGAACGTGTCTATGGTAATAGCCGATGCAAATAAAAACATGGCGCTTTGCCGGACACCGTCGGGAAACGTCGACCAGTCGGTTAGCACTTCCCGAACTGAGTCAGCCTCGTCAAGATACTATTGTTTCAACAGGATGATGAGCAACTAGTCACTGCGCAATTAATGTTCTCAATCTATCGACGGCCAGTTCCAGCCATCGAAAAGGACAATAATTCACTACCGCGTTCAGTGGATGCCATTACATACCTTTGGAAGTTCTCAGACTCAGATTTTAAAACTTTTCCCTGCGAAATATTGCGGGACTCACTCATCAGGTGAACAAACACCGGCGAAAAGACATCGCTTGGATAGCACTGGGTTATATCTACAGTTGACGAATCTCTTGACACATGGGCGGCCAGTTTTTTAGTTTGAACGTCATCCTCACACTCCTCGCATGTGAGTGGGAATATGCACAAATGGTAACGGACACGCGTAGTGGTGTCACGTGGAGGGGCGCGGCTCCATAGGTGGGCACAAATATGGATTATAATTTCAAGATATGTACAAGAGAAGTAATTATTTTTTTGTACATGTGGCCCTTCATATTTATTTGCGATTTTGACATTGCACTTCCGAAAATCATCAACATTATTCCTGCAATGGATTGCACTGATACTTTTTGTGGATTAGCTATGCATATTTGGCGCGTATTTTCTTGGCACGTACAACATACGACAACAAAACTTTCCAACAAACCTAATTACATAGTCGAGGCGCAAGCCACACCGTTTGGAGGAAACGCTTTCACTTCATAGACGGTGCAACATTCAGATCCGTAGACTAATGGGCGGCCCTCTTCGAGTCATTTGAAGTCAATATCTGGATTCCGGTTACATTTTGTTAATTCCTCGGAATATCAAGAAAGCAAGTACCAAGAACCATGTTGTAGGTGTTGTTAAATGGGGGCTTAGGACGTTTCGACCAGCTTTTGACCATTAGCACCCATGCCTTGCATTCTAGTACTTCACTGTCGGACGGAAATGATTGCCTTCGTGATCACGTAGCCCGAAATCCTATCCCTAACAGATAACCGAACAAGATTCCGGAATGTGCAAGCTTTGGAATTTACCAGGTCATATGCCAAACAATCCAGGTGACTTACATAAAACAAACTTCGCCCTTGTACAGTGTTGGCACGTTAACAAATGCCATACAAGTGCAAGTGCTGTACTATCAGAGTTCCCAAACATCGGGGACACTACGGCCTCTCCTCACATACGATTATTTGAAATTGTAAGTGTCATTGCAAAGCCCGTTAAACATAATCTAGATCAGGTTTCGGGATAGACGGACATCAATAACTCAGGCGGAAACAGGCACGGTCAGCTGGAGCAAACCGGTGGAGATAGATCAGGCAGGCTGGAGCAAACCGGCGGAGATAGATCAGGCAGGCTGGAGCACACCGGCGGAGATAGGTCAGGCAGGCTGGAGCACACCGGCGGATATAGATCAGGTAGGTGGAAAAAAACGACATAGATAGGAACGGTGGGCTGGAGTACACCCACGGCATATGGCCAAGTCAGGCCAAGTCAACTGTAGCTGTCCTACGGAGGGTGGGCTCAGTAACTACGACAGTCCGTACGTGAAAGGCATGCCTCCACAGTTCGGGGGGACGTGGCTCTCGGAAGCAACAAACGGTCGCGAGGTGGTTCACGTTGGCTACAACTGATCGAACGGTGGCTGCGGTAGGTTACAACTGACCGAAAGGTGGCTCTCCTAGGCTACAACTGACCAAGAGGTGGCTCCCGTGAACTGACCGGGAGAAAATGAGACCCGTAGATCCCGACGGTCAGAATAAGAGGGTCTCGGCTGAGTTTGACCAGTAAATCGCTATAAAGCAGTGTGCCAAAAATTGTACATTGCGTAGAAAACGATCTTCTACTGGATCATATTCATTACATAGTACAGATCCATGTTAACTAAAATGTAGTCAGTCAACATGCCTTAGATTCAGGTCTGAATTGTACTGTTGGTCACTTCAACATAACACTGAATTGTTACCCTAGAAGCCTTGTATTACAACCTGACGTTTTTGACTGCAACTTATATGCGATCAATGGTATTTATATTTTAACCCGATACCTAGCTGGAAATGAATCTGAACACTGTGGTACTGTTGATGGATAAATCTCATCAACCTGGTGGAGGCATCAAGCCGAACATTTTGTGCACATTCCTAAGAATATAGCACCTTGTGCCAGTGCACTCTGTATTTATATTACACTGTGCCCTTCACAGGCCATTCGCAGTATGAATAGCATGCGATTTGCAGGATTACACCAAAAATGCCAATTGATGCTCCTGACTAAGGCTTGTACGAGCATGGTCCATACATTGCTGGAATATTCTTCCAACACACATATGTACCGCTTCCACCCGAATGTTTGGGGAATGGGACAAGATGATGATGAGATTCATGTGAAGTTTTACTTTCGTGATCACTCGGTACATATTCGATGACCATCATGCATTTTTATCGAAATATACACATGTAATTCGGACATATTAGCGCAGGTAAAGATAGAATACAACTTCGAAGCCAACTCGACATTTGATTGGGGAGAACGTTTGGAACGAATATCTCCAGACGATCGACTGTTTCTCGATCCCACCAGTCTTCATGGAGGACGGCGCATGGTACTGATATCCTGAGCGTCCACAACTGGCGCGCTAACACCGCTTGAAAGCGACCATCTACCTTCGACAACGAACAAACGCTTCCCTTCCCGGCCCGGCAGGTCAGACGTTTTCCTCGGACAGTGGCGGAACGAATTCAACATGAAGCTAACCGCACTGCATCACTGTCGCATAGCGAAGCACAACTTACCTGATAAGTCCACCCGAGTGGCCAGCACCAGCACCAGCGCCAGCACAGTGGCACAACCGTAGCCTGCCATGGACAGCGTCTGCTGGTCCACGTGCAACTGAACTCTGACGTCGGACATGCCTCTAGTGTCGGCGCGCAAACCCGGCCGGCGCGCGCTAATCGGACCAATCGGGTGCGTCGACTAACAGCACGCCTCCGAGTGGGATGTCGTGTGAGCTGTCGTCAACTATCGGCCGGTAACTGGGCGGCGTACATGGATCAGTCGCACGGAGGTGGCAAGCAACAGGGGCTCTGAGCACATGAAACTGGCGGGGAAATTATCGGCTAACAGATGGCCTCCGGCGCTGTGCGAACATGCCCATACTCGCGAGCGCGCGCGCACGCACACACGTACACACACACACACACACACACACACACACACACACACACACACACACACACACACACACACACACACACACACACACACACACACACACACACACACACACACACACACATTTAGCAGGAGGAAGCAGTGGGCAAAATAGCACACATCGTGGTGGTGCGCTTTTTTTGGTTCAGGGGCGCCGTTCTCCGAACACCAGTCATCGCATATAGGGTCATATTCCCCTAGTGCCCTTCCCTCCAATGAATCTGACAGCAGTATATAGCATCAGATGAGACCAACGGCGCGCTGTCCTGTGCCGTTTATTTTCTTCTTTTGCATATACAGGTGAAAATCGTCTCGAGTATCATGAATCATCTAGTATGGTTAGGATTAAGGCTCGTATGGGATGTCATTTAGCGAGGGATGTAGATGCAGGGATTGTCATGGGGCCACGTGTCCGGAGGGGCTGCACTTCGAAACAGGGGTGTCGATTTCTTAAGAAGAAAAAAAACATTGGGGGCCGAAGTGTCAAAGTGCTGGAGACTTCCCCCCCCCCCCTTCCCGGTCAAAACCTCGTGGGATTTCGCTCGCTATATTTTCAGACAGAAATAATTCTGTTTTTTTATTTGACGATGTGTCTTTTTATGTTATTCAGCGTCCCCGTCAACGGACAAAATCGGCCAGTAACAGGTGAAGTCACATAAGCAAAAGAGTAGTGCACAGTACATGCACACATGCAACTTTTTTAGTCATAGCATGTGACTACAGTGTCACACAGCAGACGCGGGTCCATTGTTATCGGTATCGTCATCGTCATCGCCATCGCCATCGTCATCGTCATCGTCATCGTCATCGTCATCGTCATCGTCATCGTCATCGTCATCGTCATCGTCATCGTCATCGTCAGTCATCGTCATCGTCATCTGTATCGTCATGTCATGTATCGTCATCGTCATCGTCATCGTCATCGTCATCGTCATCGTCATCGTCATCGTCATCGTCATCGTCATCGTCATCGTCACCGTCATTCTCCCCTCACTCCACACACCAACAAACACTCAACGGCTTAAACAAAATATTTCGGCGCCGATTTGAAGGCTAAAACACGCCGGCCTTGATGGAGCACAGTAGGCCTGAACTGTGATGACGATGATTTAAGGTATTTCCTTGGTACTTAACATCAGGGAGGGGCGAAGCTAACATTTTGGTGTGGCAAGTTCAGGGTCGGGGAGGGGCACAGCTTCCACAAAAGCATATAAATCGAAAACAATTTCCTCTGATCAAACATGCAGTCATCGTGATCGCCGAATTTAGTCAGTCACCACACACGACACCAAGCAAACTGAAATGCACAATGGATCACAGAAATCAATCAGCACAATCGTCCTACTTTTTTTACAAGTCTAAAAACTCCGCCCGTACCCAATGGCGAAGCCAAGAGCAAAAGTAGGATATACTGGGTACATGCCTCTCCGGTACAAGTCCGAAAAGGTCAGCCCAGGAGATTCCCAGAAAGGCCATGCGACGGTTTTGAAATGGATATGTCGGCTTGAATGGTTTCTTTGCAAGAGTCGGAAATAAAAAGTTAAAAACTTCGGAAAGTGGGAATAATGACAGAAACCAAAACAGTTTTCCAATCAGCGCAATTACAATGATACCCACCCCAAGTGTGTCGCAGCGAGAACAGTTTTACTGCAACTCTGTTAGTACTTGTAATCTTTTCCCTCCAAAGGGTTAAGTGCGGATATTTATATACCTTTGGTGGTGATTTGACCCATAATATTTGTGTTCTTCACCTCATTAGCCAATTTGATTTCCAATTCCGCTCTAAATTGACTTTGGACGGATCAAGGCTAAAAAATTCCGCCATTCGCAGTAGTTTCGGTATAGCAACACCAAGTCCAAATCATACTGTTCTTTCATGAAATCAAATAACTCATTTTTCCCAAAAATTGTAATTAAGGTTACTAGATATCAAGGCTACTACACTGAGGTCAGGTCGAATTCTCTCTTCATATCGCAGTATTCTCTTTTCTTCAGCTGATGGCACCATCGAGAGTAGAAAAGCCCTTCGGAGAAGTTTCTTTCGGGACCTATTCTGAATTTTCCGGTCCTCGACATATTTATTTTTCATTCTGGGTAGAAATTTATTTTTGGAAACCAGCTGCGACTTGTAGGGCATCAGTGCGACTTTTTGGCCCCAATGAGATTTTCAGCGGTAGCGGCGTGGAATTGTTTTGGTCTAAGTGCGATTATTTGGACCCATGGTCACTTGTTGGGACCCCTAGCACGAGCTTTAGTGACTAGGACACATTTTTTAGGTCCAACATGTGCGGGCTTTTGGAGCGGTTGTCGAGACCCCAGACTGATTTTCCATGTCTGGACTGTTTTCGTTGCCTAGACTTCGTTTGTTGGGTGATCCCAATGATAATTTTAGATCCACGGTGCGACCTATCATGCCCCCAGCGTGATTCGCAGGGCCCCTGGAGATAATTATTGGTAGCTCAGGCTCGGCATCACTTATCCCGTTTGGGCCCCCAATGATTGCACCGGGACCCAGAAAAATAACATTGGGGGCCAAAACGTCACGCAGGGCTTCTGAAAAGGACACTGGTGCCTAAAAAAATTCCCACCTGGGCCCCTGGAAGTCACACTAGGAGCTCAAAAGAGTCGTACTGGGTTCACGAAAATAACGATGGAGGTCACAAATGGTCGGGTCGGGACCCATGAACTTGGGGGCGGGCTCTGGCGCGATCTCTTTTGAACTCTGGTGCCATTTTTCGCGACACGAGCATGATTTTAGACCATGTGCACTTTTTTCCTGATCCCGGCGCGTGCAGGTGCAGCGATGGCATCTTGGTGCAGCGATGGCATCTTGGGAACCCACCCCTCGTGAAGGGCTGGGCCTCCAAGAATAGTGAAGGGATCCCAAAATCGCGCTGGGGCCCAGTAACTTCGCATTGGGGTCCAAGAATTTGTATATGGGCTCTATATAAAGGCGGCGGGCACTAAAATACTCGCGCCGGGCTCGACAATCTATGCCTGAGGAAACCAAAATTGAGTTGGTGCCCAGCTAAGTAAAACGCGACCGGGAACTCACGCCGAGACCCCCAAGTATCGTGCTCTGGACCCAAAATTCACGTCGTTAGTCCCAGAAGTTTGGGACCAGACATAAAAACTTACCGTCCGAGCTTCCAAAAATTCGCGTTGATAGCTCTCAAGCAAGCACAGCGTGGCCCCATAAATCGTATCAGGATCCGAAAAAAATAATCGCGTCAGAGCCGAGAGACCTGCAAAATAAAGAGGTTCCCAAAAATAAATGTTCTAGCCAGGGAAGTCGCTCTTGAACCACAAACATACCACCAGATGGCTTTAAAATCACGCACGCCCCTCCCCCCCAAAAAAACGCGTGGGAACTCCAAGAATTGCGGTGGGACACAAAAATATGACGCGGGGATGAGGAGGGCGAAAGATCAGGCCGGGTCTCGAACTTCAAGACATTAAGAGAAGTCACGAAAAAGTAGCTTCGATCCCTGAAAACTGGCGTCGGGTCCCCCTCGGAACCACGCGTTTGGGCCAGAAACGTTACACCCGGTCCCGAGAATCATACCGGAGCCACAAAATCGTGCTGGACCACGAATATGTGCGTCAGGAGCCTCAACTAAACACAGCGGAACCCTAAAAGTACATCGAGAGGCCGAGAATACACGTAGCCCTTCAAGGCGTAACGAGTTTCGCAAAAATTGGCAGGGTCGTAAAGCATACGTTGCAGCTCTAGATAAACACATCAGGAGCTCTAAAAACATTCAGGAGGCCCTCAAAGCACATCGGGTACATGAGACCGCATGGACCCTCAAAAACAGGCTTCGGTCCTCAGAAAGTGGCGTGGTGTTAAAAATGAGCATAGAGACCATGCATTAAATACACCAATCGGGGTCTTTCAAAACCCGTCGGTATCTCAAAAATAGCACACAAAAATACTAAGCCCTAAAAAGAGTTGGGGCTTCAAAAATGTTCCGCATCCCTGGCAAAGTTGCCTGGAGCCCGAAAACGCAACCGTAGACGAATAAAATTACAACGGGACCAAAAAAAGAGCACCGGGCTAGGGCATAGTTTCTGTAGCCAATCTCCTAGCATGTTTAACCAAAAAGATGATGTCCACCAGAGGTCAGCGGGTATTCAGATTTCTTAAATATCCGAAAATGTTGGATGAAGAAAACTATTTTCCCAGCAAACCTTCACACCAAGCATTCCACACGTAAAATATGGCACAAGACTAGCAGCAACTAGCAAAACATAGGAGGCCCAGCAGAAACCAGAGAATCGCAAGAAGTTTGGCAAATGCGCAAGGCAAGTGTAAACGTGCACGAACGTTGGAGTGCTGGCGACCGGATATTATGAACTGGAATGCCTGAAATTAGAAATTTTACATTTTAAAGTGATATGTACAAATGCAATTTCAGCAGCACGAGGCAACTTATCAATAGACACAAAAAGAAAACCTTCGAAAAGGGTGGATTCCTCCAGAGGACAATTAAGCCGATCACTATATACTTCATGCTGAAAATAAAATGATCACCATTGAAAACATAGTGGTCGAAATCCGTGGATTTTTTTAGGTGCTTAAGTTTGTATTGATGTATATATATATATACATATATCACTTGTTATATATCGCCGAATATTGCCAGCTTGCTAAAAACATTTTATTCAGCAGCTGACAACCAAAGTCGCAATGTCGTTCCAGCATTAGCATGGAATAAGAAAAAATAATGTTTGCTGCTTGTACTCCACTATGCTATGCAACATCTGCACAACCCCTTCCAAAGGTAGCATATCTTGAAGGAAAAGTCAGACCGGGCGAACGACTGGCCCACTGGTCGGGTACGCCGCGGACAATGGTAGTATTGACCGCGACGGAGACCCTTCCGGCAGACCCGAGGCGGGACCGTCGGGTACGCCGCGGGCCATAATAATACTGACCGCGAAGGAGACCCTTCCGACGGACCCGAGGCGGGACCGTCGGGTACGCCGAGGGCCATAATAGTATTGACCGCGAAGGAGACCCTTCCGACGGACCCGAGGCGGGACCGTCGGGTACGCCGAGGGCCATAATAGTATTGACCGCGAAGGAGACCCTTCCGGCGGACCCGAGGCGGGCCTATCGGGCACGCCGCGGGCCATGGTAGTATTGACCGCGAAGGAGACCCTTCCGGCGGACCCGAGGCGGGCCTATCGGGCACGCCGCGGGCCATGGTAGTATTGACCGCGAAGGAGACCCTTCCGGCGGACCCGAGGCGGGCCTATCGGGCACGCCGCGGGCCATGGTAGTATTGACCGTGACAGAGACCCTTCCGGCGGACCCGAGGGGGACCGTCGGGTACGCCGCGGGCCATGGTAGTATTGACCGTGACAGAGACCCTTCCGGCGGACCCGAGGGGGACCGTCGGGTACGCCGCGGGCCATGGTAGTATTGACCGCGACAGAGACCCTTCCGGCGGACCCGAGGCGGGACCGTCGGGTACGCCGCGGGCCATGGTAGTATTGACCGTGACAGAGACCCTTCCGGCGGACCCGAGCCAGGACCGTCGGGTACGCCGCGGGCCATGGTAGTATTGACCGTGACAGAGACCCTTCCGGCGGACCCGAGGGGGACCGTCGGGTACGCCGCGGGCCATGGTAGTATTGACCGTGACAGAGACCCTTCCGGCGGACCCGAGGCGGGACCGTCGGGTACGCCGCGGGCCATGGTAGTATTGACCGTGACAGAGACCCTTCCGGCGGACCCGAGGGGGGACCGTCGGGTACGCCGCGGGCCATGGTAGTATTGACCGTGACAGAGACCCTTCCGGCGGACCCGAGGGGGGACCGTCGGGTACGCCGCGGGCCATGGTAGTATTGACCGCGACAGAGACCCTTCCGGCGGACCCGAGCCAGGACCGTCGGGTACGCCGCGGGCGAGTCCGTCCACCCGAGTCAGATGCTGCCTCAGCAGAAACTGGAAAACTTCGAAAAGATGTATTTTTCCGATGCTTGCCAATTTTTCGTGTGAAGTCGGAACCCACCACAAACACATCATGTAGGATATAGACTATAGGAACCCCAGCGATAGCTGCGCCTAGTCCTGTGGTATTTACGGGACACACCTACTGGTGTTGAAAAACTGCATTTACTGAACTACAAGTAGTCCCTCTGAAGAAGAATACAATGGTTTTGCTGCCATTTCTGAATGCAAATATTGAAATTGAATTGTAATAATTACATTACACATCATAATACAAAAGGGCTTGACTTATTGTATGCAATGATCGCTCCTATCCGAACTATATTGCGATGCCTGCGTCCATGCACACTATTTAACCCACCAAAATAGACACACTAAGTACAATGAGTGCATTTCATTAAACACTTTTTGACAGGAGGAGAAGCATGTAATTCCAACATGGTATCAGGACATATAAGGTGCTGGGGTGCACCGCTTCCTGAAGTGCGGGTACTTGGCATCAGCATCATGATGTTGACTGGAAAGAATTAACTTAAGAGTGTCTCCCCCGCGCAACGCTCAATTTTCCGTCTCGAGTGAATTCCAGACTCGTCAGATCTGATAGTGACTAAAACAACGCAAGCCGGATTCAAGGACGAAGCCCCATATGGTGGTTTCACTGGTCCGATCCACGACAAATCGCCAAGGGCGTAACAACCAATATTTGATATCTTGATGAAAATATTTGTGTGGGGTTACCTGATGCGTCAAATTCAGGTGTGCTATTTTTAGAAACATCCGGTCAACGGTCAAGGAGTTATAGCCTCAGAAATGCCTGAGATGTCACCAAACAAGAATGCCTTTTGAGGTCCTTAATACAATGAAGAACGATCAGAATTGTGCACAAGTATATATCGATGAGCTCACAATGACTCACTACATCTTTTCGCTATTTCAAAATTTTCGTATATGGGATATTTTAAATCGTGAATACGGAACCTAAGGTCACGTGACCTACTTTAATTATCGATACATTTATAATGCGTTTTGAAAAGTGCATAAATGATCTTCGATACCTTATCTTCAGAAACATAAAAAAGTAAAATCTGGTTTTGCCCCTAAAAATATACATATCCATTAAAATATAGACATGAATGGTTCTTTTTGCGCTAGTTTGTCCTGACATGCTTTAACATTTATTTACAACAGTACATATATTACTGACTGAAATATGTGTCCTTTTGATGTCCGTGGCACGTGATGGGATGATAATGTTAGTCATCTGATCTCGAGTGTTGTGTTGCACAATTGTTCTAAATTCGTTGTGAGGTCAAGGGTTAAAGAAATGGCAGAAATGTCTCCGAATTATGGGCGGTGGTCCATTCCATGACAAATCTAAAAAGGACCCAAACTGCACTCTATATCTCGATGAGAATACTTGTATACTATACGGTAAGTTTGTTTGTATAATCCAACTGTGTAATTTTGGGAAAGCTCGGAGCAACGGTTACGAAGTTCTTGATGATCACTTAAATCTTTGGAAACCAGGAACTCAATGAAGGGTAAGACGAATTGCACGAAGCTATGTATCGCTGAACTCGTCATATTCCACTGAATCATTTGGCACTTTCGAAATTTTTGTTCACGTGTTTTTTTAATCGTGAGCTTGTGACCTAAAATAGCGTGGCCTAGTTTGACGTTCGAGACAGTCACAATGCTATTTTAGAAATTTAGAAGCGACGAAGGATAATTTGTGAAATCCTAGATCGTCACTTGTAAGAAGTAAAGCAATATAAATGTTTTCACCTTATGCAATACATTTCTGCCTCAATATCAGCACATCAAAAATGCAAGATGATATTTCGCCACCAACACTGAAAGGTTTTATCACCGCCAATAGCTGTAATATCAACCATCGGACGTTTGAAACCCCACATTCTAGAACCGAAAAGATGAACCTTATTGACTGAGTAAGCGCATTCATATTAAACTGATTGAGAACAAATTTGGCGTTGACCCATCCATTGACACATGCTGAGCATGAAATGAATCGTATTGGATCATGAGCCGTTTACATCGGTGTAGCAAAATAAAGAAACAAAACTGCACAATGCAATGCAATACAATGTGTTGCAGGGCAGTATTATAATGCAGTATTATAATGTAATGGTCTACAGATCTGCAGATCATCTATCTTGTCAGATTCGCAATTCAGACTGACGATCTGTTACTGCGATAATATCACGTTTCACTTCACCCAACTACCATTAACACATGCCCCCATCGGTAAGCACTTCATGAACATCTACGGTGCTGTGGGTTACTGGTTCGAACTTGTGGTACCCTGTGTTCCCTTCACCGTGATGGCTTCCGAGAAGCGCTCGGTGAGGTGGGTCGTGACGTCCATTGCCTCCTGCTTTGATACAAATATGAATGTAATGCAGCTGGCTAGCATGTGCGACAGATGCTCAAACATGCCCTCCGCCGTCAGCACCTGGCTGTTTAACGGGCGCTTGGGGCTTTCTTGAGCGGCGGCACGCTTGGCTGTGGCCCAGATGCCGTCGCATGCGCCCTTGCCATGAGATGTGACAAAAAAGCCACCCACACGATACTCCAAAATCTGCCCGATGGTGACACACATTGACGAAGTCGTGTTTATTCGTATGCTGCCGTCTGTGAAATTTTTTTTTTTCGGTCAGGTACTGCGATCAGAATTTCTGGGATAAGCCATTGCAGGAACGCATGCACCATACCGGTGTTTTGCTTTGTGCCGTCAGATGGCACAGTAGCAGTAGATGGCACAGTAACGCGTCCTCACGCCAGTACACAACACACGGGGCACCGTACACTGGGACGAATCCCAGTGGAAGCCTTTAGCTTCATCCTGCACCACAAATGAATCATTTTCAGCGAAGTCGTATTAGATAATTACTGCGCCCCCCCCCCCCCTTGGCAGTAACCCTTTCGAAGGTGAAGTGCTGACCTCATTTGTCAGCCACAAAGTGTTGTCTGGTCAGCTTCACGGTTTGCTCGTTCAAATATCGCATGCTTGCTCTTGCATACAGGCTCTATTTTCTAGACTATTTCTTCGAGTGTACAGAGATGCATGCTCATCCACTGTTTGTACCTAATTTCATCATCCATGTCATCATCTGGGGCTAAAACACCTTCACTCTCTTCTCCTAATTTGTTCGCTAAGATAATCCTCACAAAGTTCATCACCCCGCCTCACCAGGGCAGTCATCACAGTTGTACACTATGGAACCACAGTTTTTTTTTCGTGCCACATAAAGCGTGATCGAGGAGGTTACGGTATTTGGGACCGGGAAGGCCAGGAGCGGATATGAGCATTTTGGGTTTTGATAAGTGTACATGCACACCGGGCACGTCCTACTGCTGTCTGCCAAGACGCAAAGCCTCGGACGAAGGGTAGCAAAGGTTAAGAAGCCGGTGCGAGGGTTTCCAGAGTTCTGCTTCCATAGATCATATATCTCACACAAATTTCATAAAGCAAGCCATTTCTGAACTCTACTTTTGGTTGCATCAACTTGTCGCACCGTGACACATCCGGCTGATCTGGTCCGACTCATAAAATAGCTTTACTTTCACCTTAACTGCATCGGACACCCTCCGAAATTTCCCGGCTTCACAGGCAGCACAGTCGACGAGAGTGAGCAGTGAGAATGGGCACCGAATCACAATGCCACCCCTTGTTTGTGCCCTTCTTGGTATTCCACTTTTTACACATTGGCAGATTTTTATTTTCGTGCGGCGATAAATGGTTGTGCGAGTGGTTTCTCAGATATCGAAATGTGATTGCTATATTGTGGATGGTTCTCTCTCCTTGTAATTCATGGTAAGGTATAGCTAATAAATAATCTGCTACCACAATTTGCAGACATTTGCGCCATTTTGTGCCCTTTACCTGACGAGTTAGAACACTTGTACAACACAACATCACACCACATGACTAACATTACATCCAATCACGTGCCTCGACGCCCAAAACCTTGTATTCCAGTAATATGCCGTTCTAAATACATAGTTATACAGGCCGCGATAAACTAGCGCAAAAATCAACCATGCGGAAAGACACAGTTGGCCTGAGCGCGGCGCCGCGAGCAGACGTGTCTCGGTCGCTCGCCCAGACTTTCCCTCGCCCTCTTTGTTGCCTCTGTATATAAGGTGTGTGAAACTCTGAGTGAGAAGTGAACAGAAAGAGTTAAAAGTGTACGAGCAAAAAAGAAAACGTGAGATATCGAACGAAACCGGCATACCTATACGCTACATGTGCGCGAAGCGGCTGGACTCATCAGTGGACTTGTCTGCTGGCTATTCCATTGCTATTGCTGGTAATTGCACAGCAGTGATTCGACGCCTGAAAACTGAGTGAGTGCAGAAGTGACAGCGCCTTTGTCTATAGTGACTTCCCTTGCATCAAACATCAGCTACTGCCCGTGGCTAGTCTTTTTCCGACACTGCAGCGGAGAAGGAATGATCTGACTGACGACGTGGTGCCGCTCTGAATTCCTGTGTCTCAAGCAACAGTGATTTATCTTCTACCGTCTACCTTCAGCTCTACCAGCATTCTATCTTCAGCTCTACCATGCATACGGACATCATCAGGCTGCTGCTCACCATCGCCGTGGTCCAAACATTCACCGCCATCACGTCCCCCGGTCAGCAACGCGCACGCAGCCGTCCCGTCCGTAACGTCATCAACGCCGCGGCCTTCGCCCCCGCCACTCACCAGCCTCACCATTCCCGAGCGGTCAACCCGACCAAAGGGAGCGTTAGTTACCAAAACAGCGCCAAACAAAATACGCCGGGGCAGGCGCGGCGCCAGGGGTGGCAGACAACGTGGATCACGGGGAAGAACAAGCCATGCGACGGTTCAGCAGCGCAAAGGGCAGCTTCACCTGGGACTCATCAATGCCCAATATATCAAACCTAGGCTACCTGAGCTACACCCCGACCTTCGTTCTTACTCTCTAGGTCTAGCTGCGGTGACTGAGAGCTGGCTGCGACCGAGCACCGCACGCGTCTCATTAACGTCCCTGGTCACCAAGTAAAATGCGCGGATCGGCCCGACTCTAGTGGTTACAGTGGGGTGCCGATTATCGCCAAGTCAGCCATAACTATTACCGTTTTGAAAATGTATGCGCCTCCAAACTCGACCTTCAAACTAGAATCACTTCGGGCCATAGTCAAAGGGAAAAGCGGAAAGTATTCCATTCTGTCGGCAATATATCGGCCTCCTCGTAACACTCTACCAACCTTAAGTGATGACTTTGCTGAACTCGAAAGACAGGTTCAATTGACGACACTGAACTTTGCCGGCATTTTCTACCTCGCAGGTGATCTAAATTGCAACCTTCTCGACACGGCTAATAGCCCCAGAAAAACACACCTGATTGAATTCATAAGCAACTACTCACTTACCGTGACAGTGAAGCGCCCTACATTTGCTACAGGCTCTTTATTGGATGTCATCACAACAAATTCGCCCATCTCTGTCGGCAGAACCAGAGTGAGTTTTTGTCACTACAGTCCCCACAAATTTATCATATATTCGATTAAAGTAAGCAGGCCTGCCTCAGCTAAAACCGTCATAAAGTCGCGTTCTTTCAGACCTGTAGATACCTCTGAACTGACTCTTGACCTTGGTGAGATCGACTGGGTCCAGGTCACTGGTCGCATCTCAGTAAATGACAAATTGGACACCCTGCTGATATTGCTGGCACCTATTCTAAAGGAACACCCCTCACTCAGAAGCATAAACATTCGGAATCCAACAGCACCACACGTTAGCGAAGCTACCAAACAACTTATGTATCAGCGAAATGTAGCCTTGCACTTACAAGATAGAATCACATACAAAGTACTTAACGGACAAGTTCGATCAGCTATTAGAGCTGACTGTAGAGAAGAAATTAGCGGAAAGATAGCTCAGAAAAGCCCATAAGCTACGTGGCGTGCTATCAAGCGCATTATCGATTCCAAAAAGACTCTTACTGAGTTCAACCTCAGGTCCTACCTGAGCAGCTAAATTAATATTTTGATAATGTCCGACTAAAGTATCAGCAGAGGTGAAACGCCAGGCAAACATGCCTGAACACACACACCCCAATTATCGGCTATCATGTGTCTCTACCAGCTCCTATAGAGTATCACCCATATAACTTGAACAGCTAGCCAAAATCGTCATAGACATGGGAAGCACGGGTGTTCGCGGACCCGACGATATCTGTATTAAGGTTATCAAATTTCTGTTCTTTTTATCGGCGAAGTGCTGCTCGACATCATAAACACATTCCTGGCTACAGCGGATGTTCCCTGCACTTGAAAACAGTCAATAGTACCTCCCTTCGCAAATCAGGAAATTCTTCGGATGCCCCTAATTTTAGGCCCCTCTCATTGGTTCCGGTTATCGCCAAGATCACTGAGAGGGTAGTGCAGAAACAACTTTATCTCTACCTGAACTCAAACCACCTGCTGGCCCAAACTCAGCACGGCTTCAGACCACGCCACTCTACGGAAACCGCTCTTATCTCAGTCACGGACAGAATTATAGCAGTAATGGACCGTTCGGAAGTAGCTCTCATTTGCATTCTGGACCTCAGTAAATGCTTCGACGTAATAGACAACACCAAACTGCTCACTAAACTAGAACTCCATGGAATCGGTACCGACTGGTTTAGGGCATATCTGGGAGGTCACACCCAGGCTCTTGGAAAAAGTTGGAAACTCTATCACTATCTTAGGAAAAGATTATTTATTTATTTATTTATTTCACAATACATGCCCTCCACGTGCAGTGGCTCTTATGGACAGTCTGGGTATAACTCACAGATATTTGCAAAGATAGGATAGATTTGTGGTCAGTAGTGGGAGCAGATGCTCGGAAACAGGCATCGCTCCTCCTTTCTCCCAAACAACAAGGTGTCTTCTAAGGTTCATCATTAGGTCCACTTCTCTATTGCATCTTTCCGAACGACCTCAGTTTTCACGTCCCGGTAGCACATGTCGCCCAGTTCGCAGAAGACACCTAGGTCCTCATCTCCCGTCGCAAATCTGATCTCCAAAATCTGATGTCAGGTTGAGACATGCCTGAACCAACTCCACGACTACTTTCTGGATAACGGTTTGAAGGTGAACCAGACCAAAACTCAGCTTCTTACGTTCGGATCGCGTCAAAATCTTCGTAATATTACCCTGGTATGAGTGTGTTTTAGGGATGGCGTGATAAATGAGAGCCATTCGTGTAAGAACCTTGGGGTGACATTTGATCGCCACATGTGAGATTCCCATGAACCTGTTGTCCGCAAGTGCACTGGATTCCTTGTGGCCCTGAGCCATCTATGTCACCATCTGCCGACCAGTACCCTCTTTACTATAGGCAATAGCCTAATTATATCCAATATCCGCTATTGCGTATCTGTTTACGGGAGCGGGTCCGCAGCAAACATCCACAGACTAGACAAGATCATTAACTTCGCCACTAGAGTCGTGTCAGGTCTACGGAAATTTGTTAATATTTATGCCCGTAACGAGTTGGGTCTCCTAGCCGCAGCTGATCTGCATCTATTTAACAGCCTTACCTTGATCGACAAGATCATTCTGACGGGTGAGCCAACGCACATTGCCGGTCAAATCGCTCCAAACTCTACCCTGTGAAACCGTCACACACGTGCAGACGACCACCTGCACGCATGTGCCAGCCATACACAAAGAGGAGCTGCAGAAGATTTCACTACTCGTCTGTCTTCTACTATAACAAACTTCCTACTGAAACAAAAATATCGAGGCTGTCTAACTTCAAGAAACATGCACTAGCATATCTCAACGAGCAACACTAGTCACACAAAAAATAAACAATGGACGTTTGTACACTATGAACTCACATTTAGGCCATCGCTTTCCTATCACTTCTTTAAACTACTCGTTTATAGCTCGTGTTGCAAGCGCGGTGTGTGTAGTGCAGATAGTGCTATGGGTTTTTTACTATGTTGGTGTACGAATGTTTGTTGCGCATCTGCTCCCACTGCACGTGGAGGGCATGTATCTTGAAATAAATAAATAAATAAAGAAATAAATGAATGCCTAAATTTGAATGGATATGTAGAGTTTTAGGAGCAAGGCCCTATTTGGAAAAATTGCTATGAAAGATAGGTCATCGAACTTTCAAACCAAGACATCGAACTACACTCTTTCAAATCGCACTTTGACTGTCCCGAAGGGTAAAATATGTCACGTGACCTTGGGTCACGATGTCACGATTTCAAATATCCCGGAAACAAAAATGTTGAAATAGCCAAAAGATGCAGTGGGACATTGTGAGTTCGCCGATATATACTTTTGCGTATTTCAGATTATTCTGCATTGAGTTAAAGACCTCAAAAGACATCTTTGTTAAATAACATCTCAAAATAATGTGAGGCTATAACCCCTTGACCGTTAGCCGGATCTTTCTGAAAATAGCGCAGTTGCATTCGGCGCATCAGATAACCCCATCTAAATATTTTCATCAAATTTTAAAATGGTGGGTGTTATGTTATGTTGGCCCTTTCACTTGTCGATTTGTCGTGGAATGTACCAACTGTAAACAGCCCACTAGTGGAGTGATGAGAATTTGACATATTCGTGAGCGCAAAGATGAAATCACACTATCTGGAAGTGGTGAGGTTCCACATTTCATAATGATGATAGTACAAACTAAAACTTGGAAGGTAAACGAAGTCATCTGCAGCATATATACCACCATTTCCTTCAGTTCTTGATGAATTTCATAGCAATGCAACGGGAAATTGACTTCACATCCGACAACTTTCAATTCATGTGCCATGTTGCTAAAGGTGGCAAGATTTGCTAGTTGTTTCTGCGAGTCAAGTGCTTTTAACTAAAAATGTACCGATATTTTGATACGTTGCTTCAGTTTGATATTTAATTTATTGTTTTATATGTATAACTTGCAAAACATTTTATACATATATCTATAGATCCAGCTTGCATGGGCCATTCCCGGTTCTCGACAAACCTGTCTATGTTCCAAGAGTCTTTCTTTGCAGTTCCGAGACAGACCCCGAAATTTCTAAAGAACATCACCAGCTCTCGGAACTCTCCTCAGTTCATAGGGGGCTCTGTTCATCCCTCCGGAGGCTCAGGACCACCCCAGTCAGGTCTGTTCTAGCCATCAGGGGCCTGCCCAGTCATCGGCAGCCTGTCAGCATCTCAAGGATTTTCCGGATCTGAGACTGGGTCTCAGTATTCCCCACAGCACACCTAGCCTTTAGGGACTCCCTTTAGATCTCGCAGGGTCCCATCTAGCGACCAGTAGCCATTTTCAATCGTCAGTAGACCATCCCAGCTGTTAGGGACACTTGCCAGTTTTTGCCAGTCTTTCTAGCTTCAAGAGTATTCTAGCTCTGACTCGGGCCCTCCTTATCTATCACAACCTCGTTGACCTTAGGGACTCCCCTTAGTTTTGAGGCTAGCCCTCGGCACCCCTCACATCAATCGCCAGCAAACTGGGCATTTGAATCACTGAGGAAACTTGTTCACTCATTTGTGGCCGCTTTCAACCTCAGTAGAATCCTAGTCCAGTCCCCTGTGACTCACGAGATCCTCTTAATCCCTCAGGGCCATTGTTAACTTTTAGGTGCGAATCCGCAGTCTTCAATGATCCTGTCTGACTCTCATCTGCTGGGCATTTCAGATCTGAGATGGGGCCTGGGCTCCTGTTCATCCCCGGGGCCCTTTCAAATCCAATGAGCATTCCGCCTCTCTATGGCCCTCAAGCGTCCTGTTTATTGCTTAGCTGTTAGGGACCCATTCCAGCTGAGACTGGTCTTTCCAGCTGACATGGGCATTCCAGCTCTCTGGCGGGCCCTCTATTGTCTTCACAGATCTTGCCAGCCCTCAGGGTAGACGTCTTAAGTTCTTAAAGGCCTTTTGGGGACAAGCTCTTAGATGTGTGCTAATGTGTCCTTAGCTCTATTTCTGCCCCTCAGGGCGGTCGCTTGGAGGGTTCCATCGCACTCGCCAGGGCGCGAGTCCACCAAACGTCACTGCTTCTTAACAGCTCGGTCCCTCCATGGGCTTAGAGGACCTTTACATAGCACCTAGAACCATCCGTTTCACCTCGTATCGTCTGCGTAACTCGGGGGCCTCTATCCGCCTGACGCCCGCTGTCAGCTCTGAACCCCTCATCAGCGTGAGCAAAAGCCAACCCAGCCACCCTGCACGTCCGACCACCGTTCGTTGTCTCAGGGACTCTCTTTCACGGCTCAGGACATTCCAAGTCCAGCCGAAATCATTAAAAGGTTTGAGCATTGGGCTTCCAGGGGGCACACAATGGGCCTCCTGTGTGGTTTCAGCCCCCTATCAGCCTAGGGACCCTTCATACCATATTTGTGCCCTCTCCCACAGTCGGGGTCCTCCCGCGCTAGGAGTCCCCTCCGTCAGCACAGGTACCTTCCTTAGCGATCCGGCCCTCCTCTCGGTCAGGTCGGAGGCCCTTTTCAACTTCTTGGACCTCCATCGTCAGGCCTGGGGCCTTTGTACGACCTGGGCCCCATCCGTCCGTTCAAGGGCCCTTTGACGGCCCGAGGTTCTCTTCGGCATCCAGGGCCCCCATCGTATCAGGGGCCTTCTTTGATGATTCAGAGCCTTTTCCAGAGGGCGTCTGGTTTTCTGGAAAAGGCTTTGGAATGCCTGGGCCGTCTCCATGAGGCCAGAGGCCTTTCTTTGGCTTGGCAGCTCAGGGGAACTTCATATTGGCTCAGAGCCCTCTCCGTTAGTCCGGAGACCCTTGCAACAGCCCAGGGCCCCCTCCGTCGATCTAGAAGCCCTTCGCTTTAACCCAGACACGTGCCCTCAACATCTTCCTCAGGACACTCTCCGTTGGCTCCGGGCCCTCTTCATCGGCCCGGGGGCCTTTCGTTTGTCCAGTAGCCCTTCACGTTGATCTAGGGAACCATCGCGCACCTACTGTACGGACGCTTTAAGGGGCGCTCGCGGACCCCTGAAGGCGGTCGCCTGAAGGGCCACCTCCGATTCTCCAGGGGTCGGCTACCAACTTCGCGCAACCCTCGCCTTGACTACGTCACTGAAACCCACATTTACAAGTAGAATGAACGGGCTAGAAATTCATTGCATGCACAAGTAGTATCTGCCTGCAGAGTAAAAGAGCATGAATGAAATTCAGAATATTAAATCTGATAAATCTGGCATGCGATATTAAATTGATGATAACTGAAAATTGTGACTTGGTATGTTCCTTGAGCATGTTTTCTATAGTTTTTTATTGAGAAAGCATTAAATTAATTTAAGCATTAATTTAAGTTCATCACCTTCATTCAGGTACTTTTCGATGGCACCTATCTTTTCCTGCAGCACTTTGACCAAAGTAATTATTCATTCCGGGCCAGTTGCACCACTTAGTGCATATATAGCCACATATATGCACTATGTGCAGCACATAGTATACTTGTGCATATATATATATATATATATATATATATATATATATATATATATATATATATATATATATATATATGTATCCCTGGGTTCAGAGCGGATTCTTTCCAGTCATTGCTGGTAATATTGCACGTTAAAGTATCTTTAAAACTTATCCACGAGACAAGTTTTACACACATTTCCCCTCCATCTGTGGGCATATATTTGGGTAGATTAGGTTAGGCTGGGCTTTCCTTTTCAGTGTGTGAATTTTTGTTCCTCCCATTTTCGTTGCGAAATATAAACATTTTTTCCTTCCTCAAAAACAGATTGTGCTATGTTAGGTCAGGATAGGTGTTTTAAGTTGATTTTGGGAACAAAATAGTCACAAAATTTCCAATTGCTAGAACATCTTTTCTTGCATGGAGGATTAGGCTAGGTAGGTTGGGTATGGCTGCACTTTTGCCGTCTGAACATTACTTTTATGCTACGAACAAGGGATGTGGAGCCGGAAAATTTTGGACGGCTCTAGCTCCGACTCCGGCTCCGGGGAAGTATCCCGGCTCCGGCTCCGGCTCCGGCTCCGAGTGAAATGTCCCGGCGGCTCCGGGTCCGGCTCCGGCTCCGGAAAAAATGTACCGGCTCCGGCGGTTCCGGCTCCGGGTCCGGCTCCGTACATCCAAAACGTGATCGATCCATTAAGTAAGAGCTAGGGGATGCAAAAAAAAGTTTGCCGCGACCACTCAGAGGCGCAAACCTCAGACAACTATAAGCAACTTTCCCATATACACCCTGCATCTATCTTTAAATAAATCAATACCCGTTCCCGCCCAAATCACTTTTCGTTGTTATGCCCTCGTAAGCTGACGCTAGCTTCGTGCCGTATTGGGGCAATCAGAAGAGGGGAGACTCGAATCAACAACACTCCCCATCCCGTGAACGGTCCAAAGGAACACCATTGCTGTACATCGTAATGTTTGTACCTAATCTCTAATAAGGTACAACAACCCGTTGATGATGGAAACAATGAACCCAACTAAGCTAAATATGGAACTATTGCATTGACTACTGAGGCTAGAGTATAATTATTGGTTATTCTACCATTATGTGATGATATTTTTACATGTTACTCATATTCAAACATTTTGGCTTTTAAAAATGCGCCTTCCTATCATACCATACCATACAAGGTATAATGTGTTCATTTCACGTTTGCTAATTTTGTTTAATTTACACCTCTTTCGGAGTCGGAGCCGCCCTGCTTTTAACGGCTCCGGCCCCGACTCCGGCTCCGAGTAAAATGTCCCGGCGGCTCCGGCTCCGGCTTCGGCTTCGGGCAAAAAGTTCCGGCTCCGGCGACTCCGGCTCCGGCTCCGGCTCCGGCTCCGGCTGTGCTAACCGTGCATCACCATCTATCATCCATTCATATTCACTCACCGTCAGTGTTCCCAAATAAGTCATCCAAAATCTGGGAAAAGGAATGAAGCCCCATCTACTTCATCAATATCGGTCATAGTCACGGGTTCAAAACCATTCATTTATCTGGAGTTATAAAGACATAAATACATAAACGATTAGTGCAACTATGAGCCACAAGGGCCCTTCTTGGCTGCACTCTGTACACTGAACCAGTTGCCCACCAAACTCTGTCAATCAGCCCTCCTGTAATACTGAAAAGCAAGCCCTCTATTCTAATAATGATTGTCTATGCTGCTTTTAAAGATGTTCAATGTGCTGCTACTGACAATGTTTTCTGGCAGCTGGTTCCAGTGTTCTACTACCCTGTTGGTGAAGAAAGTTTGCCTTAACCTTGTTCTACTGTGGTTAACTTTAATTTTGAATTTATGACCTCTAATTGCATCATTTCTGTTCAATTCAAACATTTCCCCAAGATATCCCCTCTCCAGACCATGGACAAATTTAAAGACCTCGATGAGATCTCCTCTCAGCCTTCTATATCTAAGTGAAAACATATTCAATTTCTTCAGTCTTTCCTCATATGCCAGGTTGCTTATGCCATTAATCATTTTTGTAGCCCTCTTTTGTACTCTCTCTAAACGCCAACAATCTTTTTCATAGCTAGGAGACCAAGCTTGGATGCAGTATTCCAAATGTGGCCTGACGTATGCACAGCTAAAGCTTATGCAACATGACCCTACATTAGCAAAAGGTACAAAAACCAAGTGGCGCGACCTCTCACGAGCTTCGCCACAGGATTAAACTCCGCGCACGCAATTGCACCACAAATGTCACATTTAAGTCATATTTGTCGGCCGAAACCGCACGGCTGTGTTCTCGTGACGTGTACTTCGACTACACCGTATCCATGCTTACTGAACAGGTCTTGGCGTTTGAGGTAATGTGGCGCATATCCGATTTACTTTTAATGGAAATAGTGCGTGAAACACAACAGAATATACTACACGCACACACACACACACACACACACACACACACACACACACACACACACACACACAGACATACAAACACACACACCTACACACAAACACACCTAAAGACATAAAGACATAAAAGATTAGTGCAACTATGAGCCGCAAGGGCCCTTCTTGGTTGCACTCTGTACACTGAACCTGTTGCCCACCAAATCTGTCAATCAGCCCTCGCTGTAATACTGAAAAGCAAGTCCTCTATTCTTATAATGATTGTCTATGCTGTTTTTAAAGATGTTCAATGTGCTGCTACTGACAATGTTTTCTGGCAGCTGGTTCCAGTGTTCTACTACCCTGTTCGGGAAGAAAGTCTGACTTAACCTTGTTCTGCTGTGGTTAACTTTAATTTTGAATTTATGACCTCTAATTGCATCATTTCTGTTCAATTCAAACATTTTCCCAAGATATCCCCTCTCCAGACCATGGACAAATATAAAGACCTCGATGAGATCTCCTCTCAGCCTTCTATATCTAAGTGAAAACATATTAAATTTCTTCAATCTTTCCTAATATGCCAGGTTGCTTATGCCATTAACCATTTTTGTAGCCTTTTTTGTACTCTTTCTAAAAGCCAACAATCTATTTCATAGCTAGGAGAACAAGCTTGGATGCAGTATTCCAAATGTGGCCTGACATATGCACAGTAAAGCTTCCTGATGACTTCCTCACTTCTGTATGATACATTCCTATTTATTGCCCCGAGCATTCTTAGTGCCTTCTTCCTGGCTTCCTTGGTCTGTTCTGATGCCCCAGTTTTGTGTTTAGAATAACACCTAAATCCTTCTGTTGAGTCACTGATATCACTTGGCCACCCATCAAGTATGGAGCCTTCATATGCTGCTTACATACATGCATGGTTTTGCACTTATCAAAATTAAATTTCATTAGCCATTCTTCGGACCACTTCACAAGTTCGTCTAAGTCTTTTTGCAGCGAGATATGCTCATCTTGACCTGTTATTGCCCTAAAGACCTTCAAATCATCCGCAAATTTCAAAACTTTACTGCTTAGGCCACTTTCAATGTTATTTACAAATATAATGAACAGTAGTGGCCCCAGTACTGACCCCTGGGGGACTCCACTAAGAACATTTTGCCATGATGACTTTGCACCATTTAGCATCACTCCTTGCTGTCTATCTGAAAGCCACAACTCTATCAATTTTAAGATGCTACCTGCAATACCATGGGACTGAAGCTGTATCATTAACCGTTTATGGGGTACCTTGCCAAAGGCCTTACTAAAGTCAAGATATGCTACATCAACCTGATTTCCCTGATCAAATTGTTCTGTGGCGAAGTTCAAAAAGTCCAAGAGACTTGTGAGACACGATCGTCCTTTTCTAAACCCATGTTGAGTATCTTGAATCAGTCTGCTATCTTCCAGATAACTAACTATTCTATCCTTGATAATTGATTCGAGTACCTTGCAGACTAGGGATGTGAGTCTTACTGGCCTATAATTTTCAACTTTCCCTCTTTCTCCTTTCTTGAAAATAGGAACTACATTTGCCCTTTTCCAATCGGTTGAAATTTCATTTTGTGGAACTGATCTACAAAATATTATACTAAGTGGAAATGCCAGTTCCTTTTCAGTTTCCCGCAACACCCTAGCATGAATTTCATCAGGTCCTGCTGCCATGTTTTGCTTTATTTTCCTGACATGATTGCCGCCACGGTAGCTCAGTTGGTTAGAGCGCTGGCCTGCACTGGTCTCCCCTGTACTGGCAACACAGGGTTCGAGTCGCTTCGCGCGCTCGCATTTAGCCCCCGGGCGGGAGTGTCAGTTGGCAGCTGGCCCGATAAGGTCGGGGACGAGCTACCGGGTGGGTGGCCGTGTCGGTGCATTGGCGGCACGTTAAACTTTCGGTCTAAATTCTCCCGTTGAACTGGAGTTCATGGATCGAGTGGTGGGGCCAGGGTTCATGCGACAAGCTCTGCTTAGCAATAGAACCCTGGTTCCTCAAGCCAACCCCAGTAACAACTCGGATTAAAAAAAAAAATTTAACATGAAAAAAATCATCATTATCAATGAAATCAACATCATTAATCAGATCACCTTAATTGCTTTATCAAGTCTGGTGTAAGTCATGCTGACTTTCCTACCCTTCTTTTGCGTCTTTACTTTTGGGGGACATGTCTAATCCGAATTTCCTTCAAGTAAGATTTGAACTTTTCCGACGTTTCACAAGCATTTCAATTGGAGAATTCTTTTTCCCATCTGATGGCACTTAAAGCCGCTCTCATGCATTCAAAGTCTGTTCTGTTGAAATTTGGAACCTTTGCCAAATTATCCTTAATAATTTCCCCTACATGTGCCTTGAATCTAACTATGTTATGATCACTTCTTCCCAGAGTTTCTCCTACAGTCAAGTCTTGAACGAAGTCACTTAAATCCAAAATACAAGGTCCAAGAAGGAGCCATGCCTAGTAGTTTCCGATACAAACTGGTGTAAGAACAGGTCCTCTTCAAGGCATTTTCTAAACATCTTGCATGATGGGGAGCCAACACCAGCATTTTCTTATCCTTTCAGATTGAAGTCACCAAGAATAAGGCACTTCCTCTTAAAGTTTCCGCTGATTTCCTCACAAATCACCTTGTCAAGCTCCAGTTGCTGAGAATGTGGCAGGGTTCCTGATCGGTAGAAAGCTCCTATCCCTAGAGTATTGCTGTTGCCTTTTCCCACAGTGACATCAAGCCAAATGGACTCCACAGACACATTTTTATCCCCACCTGCTACCTTTTGAGAACTGAATAAGCTATTCATATAGAGCATTACACCACCCCCTTTCACTGGTGGAACCCTATTGCACAAAAGCATATTGTATCCCTGGATCTCATAGTCCTGCAAGCTATCTCCAAAATACCCCTCACTGACCCATGCCTCTGTAATGCAAACAAAATCTGGTTCCTCCTCAGCAACAGAACACTTGAACTCATCAAATTTGGATCGAATATTCTGAGCATGAAACATCATTCACTTGACATATGTGCCATAACCACCTTTGGCTTTTTCATGCTGAGGAGTTCCTTCATCACCGGACGAACTACCACTCTGCCTCCTTGAACCACTGCTGTCCCTATTTGCTGACTTTGAGGTTCTATTGCCTTGGCTGCCACTATTGGAATATTCCTGAGTTGGCAATGCAATTTCATCCCTCCCCACCCCATTTCCTAGTTTCCCTGAAGGACATGCTCATACACTTTTCCTAACACATGGACCCCCTTCTCAGAAAAGTGCAGGCCATCCCTCTGATAGAGGTCCCACGATGCATAAAACCTGCACCACTCGTCTACAAAGGTGAAACCTAACTCATGGTAGAGCTTACCTACCCTGGCGTTAGTTGCCAGTGCCCTAGAGCTCCACTCAGGGAGGCTCTAGCCCTAGGCGAAATTGCTGTTACCCTTCAAGGTAGCCAGAAGGGCCCTGTAGTCCCGCAGAAGCTCCTCACTCCTAGCAGGACCTATGTTATTTAACCCTACGTGCACTATAGCTGTACTAAACTGGTGATCACTGGTGACCTGTGCCACCAGGTAAGCAGCATATGAAGGCTCCATACTTGATGGGTGGCCAAGTGCTATCAGTGACTCAACAGGAGAAGGATTTGGGTGTTATTCTAAACACAAAACTGGGGGCATCAGAACAGACCAAGGAAGCCAGGAAGGAGGCACTGAGAATGATCGGGGCAATAAATAGGAATGTATCATACAGAAGTGAGGAAGTGATCAGGAAGCTTTACTGTGCATACGTCAGGCCACATTTGGAATACTGCATCCAAGCTTGTTCTCCTAGCTATGAAAAAGATTGTTGGCTTTTAGAGAGAGTACAAAAGAGGGCTACAAAAATGGTTAATGGCATAAGCAACCTGGCATATGAGGAAAGATTGAAGAAATTGAATATGTTTTCACTTAGATATAGAAGAGCTGAGAAGAGATCTCATCGAGGTCTTTAGATTTGTCCATTGTATGGAGAGGGGATATCTTGGGGAAATGTTTGAATAAACAGAAATGATTCAATTAGAGGTCATAAATTCAAAATTAAAGTTAACCACAGCAGAACAAGGTAAAGGCAGACTTTCTTCACCAACAGGGTAGTAGAACATCAGCTGCCAGAAAACATTGTCAGTAGCAGCACATTGAACATCTTTAAAAACAGCATAGACAATCATTATAAGAATAGAGGGCTTGCTTTTCAGTATTACAGGAGGGCTGATTGACAGATTTGGTGGGCAACTGGTTCAGTGTACAGAGTGCAACCAAGAAGGGCCCTTGTGGCTCATAGTTGCACTAATCTTTGATGTCTTTATGTCTTTATTACCACTGGTACCAGGTCCTTCACATTGGCACCAGGCCTGGTGATGCACCTCCTGTCCATCCTACCTTTACAGAATACCCGATTTAAATGTCGCACACGAGAGTCGCCTACGACCAGCACTGTCTCCTTACTAATACTATCCTGGGGGCAGTCCTCCAATGCCTGGAACCATTCGAACAAGGCATATTCGATGTTAATATGCCTGCCCCCTGGGCCGTTCGACTAGGCTTCCTCGCGCTCCTACCACCTGCCACCTGCCACTCACTGACCCTTTCCTTAGGTTCGCGTCTCCAAATTCTCCACCCCCTGACCTCATGCCCCTTCCCCTCCTGTGACCTACCAGAACTACCCCTCCTCTGTTCACTATTAACACTCCCTTCTCGAGAAATCCCAGCCACCTTCACAGTAGGGGAAGCCTCAGCTACCTGGTGGCCTGCGACCACCTGGGCATATGATGTCCCTGCTATGGAGTGACCCCTTGTTGCTTTTTCTTTCCTACCCTGTGCAACAAGGGCAGCCTTGAGCTTGGAAAGCTCTGCCTTAAGGGTCCTAATCTCTTTCCCTAGTGCCTGCATCCTGGTCGAAACCATCCTACAGGCTGCAGCTTATGCCTAGATTTAGATCCAAATTAACTCGCTAAACAACCGACAAAAAAGCCAACTATCATTCACTATAAATCGCTACCTCCTATACTGTCAATAGGAGACACAAACACACAGATAGGCAATAGGAGACACACAGACAGATACACAGACATACAGACACACACACACACACACACACACACACACACACACACACACACACACACATATATATATATATATATATATATATATATGACACCACACAGGGAGAGGGGGAGAAGATTCTGCTGATACCCTGAGTAAGCCTGTAAGTGAAGTCCGTGTTTCAAATTATCCGAACTAATATATGCTCATATATCAACATGTTTGAACGTAAATAGCGTGATGCCTAAAAATTGTATTCAGGTATATTGCTGCATAAATTGAACATTGTTAGCATTAACCTCCAAAGTGACATTTGTTAATGTGTCCATCACTAAGGTGCCATGAAATAATAATACAATCAATATTTTATGCATGTCTTTCAACAGCTTGTTTTCACTAAAATGAACCTTACATCTCAAAGTAAAACCCACAAAATATTAATTGTATTAGTATTTTAGTAGTCTCTCCGGTCAGATCCTCTGGGGTGGGGATGATTGGAACCCCTTCTAAAATCCAAACTAAGCGTCGCACGAAAACGAAAGAGGTGTCATCGGAAAGCGCTCGGCTAGTAGGGTCCGATATCACCCACCATGTTTCCCAAAAGTGACGTCACTAGAGGGCCTAGATTTTCACGACATACATCATGTTTTTGGCTCTGGGGAGTTTATTTTTGGGGATATTTGAGGAAAAAAAGAAACAGAAGAAGAAAAGGACAGCGAAATCGACCAGGACTATCAAGTTTTTGGCCACACAAAATTTAAAATTTAAAATTTTCAAACTTTTAAAAATTTTAGTTTTCAAGTTTTCGTAAAGTTTCGTTTTATAATGGATAGAGCGGACCGAAAAACGTTGATCGACCTCATGCCACTTCCTGCACCCCCTGACCTCATGCCACTTCCCCTCCTGTGACATACCAGAACTACCCCTCCTCTGTTTACTATTAACACTCCCCTCTCGTGAAATCCCAGCCACCTTTACAGTAGGGGAAGCCTCAGCTACCTGGTGGCTTGCGACCACCTGGGCATATGATGTCCCTGCTATGGAGTGGGCCCTTGTTGCTTTTTCTTTCCTACCCTGTGTAACAAGAGCAGCCTTGAGCCTGGAAAGCTCTGCCTTAAGGATCCTAATCTCTTCTTCTAATGCATGCATCCTGGTCGAAACCATCCTACAGGCTGCAGCTTATGCCTAGATTTAGATTCAAATTAACTCGATAGGCAACCAACAAAAAAGCCAACTATCATTCCCTATAAATCGCTATCTCCTATGCTGTCAATAGGAGACACAAACACACACAAACACACAAGCACGCAAACACACAGACACACAGACAGACACACAGACAGACACACACACACACACACACAGACACACATACAGACACACAGACATACAGACACACAGACACACAGACAGACACACAAACATACAGACACAGACAGACACACACACACACACACACACACACACACACACACACACACACACACACACACACACATATATATATATATATATATATATATATATATATATATATATATATATATATATATATATAAAACACCACACAGGGAGAGGGGGAGAAGATTTTGCTGATACCCTGAGTAAGCCTGTAACTGAAGTCCGTGTTTCAAATTATCCGAACTAATATATCCTCATATATGAACATGCTTGAACGGAAATAGCGTGATGCCTAAAAATTGTATTCAGGTATATTGCTGCATAAATTAAACATTGTTAGCATTAACCTCCAAAGCGACATTTGTTAATGTGTCCATCACTAGGGTGCCATGAAATAATAATACACTCAATATTTTATGCATGTCTTTCAACAGCCTGTTTTCACTAAAATGAACTTTACATCTCAAAGTAAAACCCACAAAATATTGATTGTATTAGTATTTTCGTAGTCTCTCCGGTCAGATCCTCTGGGGTGGGGATGATTGGAACCCCTTCTGAAATCCAAACTAAGCGTCGCACGAAAACAAAAGAGGTGTCATCGGAAAGCGCTCGGCTAGTAGGGTCCGATATCACCCACCATGTTTCCCAAAAGTGACGTCACTAGAGGGCCTAGATTTTCACGACATACATCATGTTTTTGGCTCTGGGGAGTTTATTTTTGGGGATATTTGAGGAGAAAAAGAAACAGAAGAAGAAAAGGACAGCGAAATCGACCAGGACTATCAAGTTTTTGGCCACACAAAATTTAAAATTTAAAATTTTCAAACTTTTAAAAATTTTAGTTTTCAAGTTTTCGTAAAGTTTCGTTTTATAATGGATAGAGCGGACCGAAAAACGTTGATCGACCTCATGCCACTTCCTGCACCCCAGACCTCATGCCACCTCCCCTCCTGTGACATACCAGAACTACCCCTCCTCTGTTTACTATTAACACTCCCCTCGTGAAATCCCAGCCACCTTTACAGTAGGGGAAGCCTCAGCTACCTGGTGGCTTGCGACCACCTGGGCATATGATGTCCCTGCTATGGAGTGGGCCCTTGTTGCTTTTTCTTTCCTACCCTGTGTAACAAGAGCAGCCTTGAGCCTGGAAAGCTCTGCCTTAAGGATCCTAATCTCTTCTTCTAATGAATGCATCCTGGTCGAAACCATCCTACAGGCTGCAGCTTATGCCTAGATTTAGATTCGAATTAACTCGATAGGCAACCAACAAAAAAGCCAACTATCATTCCCTATAAATCGCTACCTCCTATACTATCAATAGGAGACACAAACACACACAAACACACAAGCACGCAAACACACAGACACACAGACAGACACACAGACAGACACACACACACACACAGACACACATGCAGACACACAGACACACAGACACACAGACACACAGACAGACACACAAACATGCAGACACGGACAGACACGCACACACACACACACACACACACACACACACACACACACACACATACACACACACATATATATATATATATATATATATATATATATATATATATATATATATATATATATATATGTATGTATGTATATAAGACACCACACAGGGAGAGGGGGAGAAGATTTTGCTGATACCCTGAGTAAGCCTGTAACTGAAGTCCGTGTTTCAAATTATCCGAACTAATATATCCTCATATATGAACATGCATGAACGGAAATAGCGTGATGCCTAAAAATTGTATTCAGGAATATTGCTGCATAAATTAAACATTGTTAGCATTAACCTCCTAAGCGACATTTGTTAACGTGTCCATCACTAGGGTGCCATGAAATAATAATACACTCAATATTTTATGCATGTCTTTCAACAGCCTGTTTTCACTGAAATGAACTTTACATCTCATAGTAAAAACCACAAAATATTGATTGTAATAGTATTTCCTTAGTCTCTCCGGTCAGATCCTCTGGGGGGGGTGATAGGAACCCCCTTCTGGAATTCAAACAAAGCGTCGCACGAAAACAAAAGAGATTTCATCGGAAAGCGCTCGACTAGTAGGGTCCGACACCACCCATCATGTTTTCCCAAAAGTGACGTCACTAGAGGGCCCAGACTTTCACGACATACATCATGTTTTTCGCTCTGGGGAGTTCATTTTTGGGATATTTGAGAAAAAAACAGAAGAAGAAAAGGACAGCGAAATCGACCAGGACTATCAATGTTTTGGCCACACAAAATTAAAAATTCAAAATTGTCAAACTTACAAAAATTTTAGTTTTCAAGTTTTCGTAAACTTTCCCTTTATAATGGATAGAGCGGACCGAAAAATGTTGTTCGAAGTCAACTTGCTCCAATAAAAATCTTACTTTAGCCAGAATCTTCAATTTTAACTATAACAGTCAAATATGCAAAAATAAGTCATAAAAAAGGAAAAAGAACTGAAAAGTTCCTCTCGTACATCTCATTGCATCCCTAAAGATAAGGAAACTCTGAAAGTGTCATTGAAATATTTATGTCGGTTAAAGGGTGACGAATGGTTGGACTTTTTTGGAGGTGACCGCACTTGACCTGGACTACCTCGTTAACCCTAAATGATCTGACTTCAAAAGTTTCACACAACATGCCAAATTAATGTGGAAAGAGGTATGCAAATTTCGACGCGCTACAGTGCGCCGTTCTTTCACTATCCGCGACACAAACCGTGGGGCGGGCGGTTGAAGACCCCCCCCCCCCACCCCACCCCCGAGACGGCGCTGGTTAACAAATGTCAATTAGGAGGTTAAAGCTAACGGCATTTACTTTATAAAGCCATATACCTGAATACCATTTCTAGGCATCACGCTATTTCCTGTTATGATATATTGATGGAGGATCATATATTAGTTCGGATAATTTCAAACACAGACGTAACTTGCAAGCTTACTCAGGGATCAGCACAATCTTCTCCCTATCGCTCTCCCCGTGGTATTTCATACGCACTAGTGTATATTACATCCTTCCGGACATGTGGCGTTAGCTTTATACAATTGAATAAGGTTAACTTAAAATGGCATATAAGTCATGACATAGTATTTGTTGTATTCTTCAAGAGTAACAATTGGAATACAGTGTGCATGCAGCTTATTGTTGACTGTATTCTATCATCGCATTATCAGTTGGGAGATATTTTGGCTCACGTGCAGGGTCTCGTTGGTTTAGGTTGAATATCAGGCGCGGTATATCAATAGTAAATATACGCAAATCGGGCATGTAGGTACCTAGGTAAAAAGCGTACTGGTGGGATGGGTGGGTTGTTCAAGATAATTATAGTCAGTATGTACACAATCTCATTGATAACAATGTAACAGGTGTTAACTCAAATATATTGTATGCAAGTTTAACAATGATTGGGAGATGGAATAAATCCAGTTCAAGCTCCATACGCATGTGATCACTGGCGGATCCAAGGGTGGGAGCATTCCGGCATGGCCCCTCGAAACGCCTCAAAGGGGGGCATCATGTCCTTTGCCCCCTGAAACTAATAGAAGTAAATTAAATTAAAATACGGTAACTTTGGCCGAGGCTAAAAATAGCGCTCCGAGTCTACGATTTTAAAAGTATTTTTCATAATTGTTTTGGAGCCCAACATGGTAGCATAGTAGATTATGACGCACATCGAGGGTTCTATGTTGTTGAAGTTCTGCTTACAGCAAGAGTTGACAAAATCAGCAGTTTCATCATTCCTTAGTCAGATAGTTACATGAATTTAGTTTAGCCAGTAACGAGCAAGCAAATCCAGTGAGCCAGATTTCGAAAGCGAAATTTGAACAGGATGTTTTGTGCGTGTGTTCAGTTGAATTTCTTTGTTCAATTTCAAAACTTAGAGTTTTCAAGTTTTTTTCCCATTTTCCTTCTCTGATGGGTGGAGCAGACCGAAAAATGTTGTTTTAAGTCAACTTGCTCCCATGAAAAAAAATCTTACTTTAGGCAGAATCTTCTATTTTAACTCCAATGGGCAAAAATACAAAACCATAAGTATTCAAAAGCAGAAGAAAAATCCTCCGGTGTGTTTTGTTGCGTCCCTAAAGATACGCAAACGATAAAAATTTAAGTAAAATATCTTTATCCGTTAAAGCGTGAGGACTGGGTGAACTTTTTGGAGGTGACCTTACTTGACCTTGACTGACTCGTTGACCCTGGATGACCTAACTTCAAAATTTTGACACAACATGCCAAATTGATGTAGAAAAAAGTACGCAATATTTCGGCGCGCTGCCGTGCGCCGTTCTTTCACAGTCCGCGGAAAACCTTATGGATTAGGGTTCGTCAACGACGCCCCCGGGACGGCCCGAGTTAAGTGTTGATATTTTTTTAATTACTTTGAACATAATTTTTATTGTTATCTTGCCCAACTCCTAGCCCCTTTTCTGGTGTTACTTCCCTTTCCAACTGAAAAAGTATACACTTGCAGAGGAGATAAATGGTTGCCTCATGTTTACAACATTTATAAGCATTATATCAGAAAAATAAATTCCAAGAATTCAAAAACTAACTTACACTAAAAGTTTACCACTATGGTGATGCCACTGTACACTTGGATGGTAATTTGGATGACCATGCTCATCACGGAAATACTCTGATAATAGGTTAGTCTTTTCCTTGAAATCTGTTGGATGACAATTGTTGGCCTTTGGTAAGCTTCATCACCTTTTGTTCTGAAAAGTCTCAAATCTCCGGACAAGCTTTGCCTATTAGTTAGCACCTAACTAGGAAGGTACATAGGTACCTTACTACAATCTTGTGATTATTGCATCATGTTTTGAGTATCCTTGAACTTTAAGGTATCCACAAAACAAGTTTTACACATTTTACCACCATGAAGCAAGCATTTAGGGTTAAGTTTGCTTCAGCTCGGTTAGATTAGGTTCGGTTAGGTTTTTCTTTTTAGTTGAAAACAATTATCAAACACTTTTAAAAAGAAATGTTCCAAATAAATTTGTTTTCTGCAAGAACAGATTATGTTTTAGTCCATTTTTATTTGCTTTTTGAGATTAAAACAAACAAAATATGATTTCGACAAATTATGACGTGGCAGGCTAAGTAGCACATTCATGCTTAAAGGCGTTTTATGAATCCTTGGAATGTACGTTTCCAATGCAATGTTTATGAATGTGACTAACACCAATTAGGACCACTCACTTTCCGTACAATTGTTTATTTTTCAGTTTGTGATCAAAATAACACCAAAAAGGTTTTTTTCAGTACAAAAACGAGCTATTTGGCTTTATCTATGTTTTCTCAGTAGCATGGTATGCTTAACTTTTTGCTTTAGCTTTCTTCCCATCAGCACAAAACTAGCAAATTTATTGGGGGACAACTCAACATTGGGGGTCAAGGTAAACATTGATGGAGCCATGGCTCCCACAAAGGGATACAAATCGACGCCCCTGCTACTGAGGACGTATCAGTGAGTAAAATTAACTGCATCGAAACATTTTTACCTTAGCCAAAAACGAAGATACTTCTTATGAAAGGGGCCAGTAAGTACCCCATATAGAATGGATTTATGTCACTTTTTGTTCCGCAATGTCCAACATTTAAACCGTGCTAACTTTTCGATGATAATCTAAGTACCTGTAGCTAAATTATTTGTCCAATAGTTATGAGTAGATTTCATAGCCATCGCACTTTTATCTTAATCTAGGTCAAATGACGTGTTTTCATTAGTAGGGCGGGGCCAAAGCATAATACGACTTATGCCTATAATTGCAAAGTTTTACCATAAATGTTTTTGGATTTCAAACACCGTTCAGAACCCTCCGCTCCATTGGTTTTTGTTCCATTTTTTTGGAAGAACTTCTTGCAATTTTTTTTTCATATGGCATTAATGCACTTTTGCTTGCGTCGGTACCTGTGGAAAACCAACTGTGCCACAGGATAACTGGTGCTCAACTGGACATAAGTAAACTGAAACAGAGGTGTACCAAAGGGGAGACAAAAGGGGAAATCCCCCATGTGATGTGGTGGCCCCAAGTAATCGCGCCGGGGGCTCGAAGGAATTGCGCTGGGCCGACAAATCACGCTGAGCCACAAAATCGTGCCAGTGATCCAGAAATCGCATCGGAACCAAACACGATATATTAACGTCTGAGCCCACCAATTCCGTAATGAGCCCGATAAAATCCCGCAGGGGTCCACAAAAGCCTGGCGCCGATCGCCTCGACAGTCACATCAGTACCAGGAAAAACCAGCCGGGCCCTGACAAATTCAGAAGAGGTCCTGAAAGATCACACCGGAGCCCGAAAACAATCAAACTTGATCCCAAAAACTATTGCAGGAGCCTCATAAATGGCGTAGTCTCGAATATAACGTGCCAGGATAAAAAAAATACGCTTCGCCGAAAATGGGGCTCGTGTCGCGAAAAATTGCACCGGAGTTCAAGAGAGATCGAGCCAGAGCTCCGCAAAAATTGCGCCGGGACCATAGACTTCCTTCTGGGCCAAATAAGACGTGTTGTGCATCGGACACGACGTGCCGGAGACCGGACAAAAACCAGAGACTGGAGACCACCGAGCCCATATATCGCACCAAGACCTCTTAAAGGTCGTTGTGACCGAGGCCCGACAAATTCTGCCAGAGCCCACAACAACCATGCTAAGACCCAAAAGAAGAGATCCTGACGACAAAAAAAAAACCAGAAGAGGGCCGAAAATACGCGGCGAGGATTATCTTGGCCACCATTCCAACTCCAAATTATGCAGGTCCTCATGTTGATCTAATGTGGCCTCTGGTGGCCTCATAATCTGTAAGAATGCAAATGCAAGGTATGGTTCGGTTTCTCCACGAGGAAACTTCTTTATCTTCGCATGTTATCCTGGGTTAGGCACATTTGGTGTTGGTGAGGGGATTTAAAAAAAAACTCCCATCCCACTCCACAGCCCGGCGAAGTAGATTTGGTGGCTGATTCGACGAGGGATGGGGACTACACCCATGCATGGCTATGGGGACCACACAAAAATGTATCAATAATTAACGTACTCACGCAGCATTATCACGGCGAGGTTTATGCAGTCCATTGAAGTAAACTAAGTGATGGAACTTCAGAAAATATGACAGTTCTCACTGGATAGGAGGCCCAACTGGCCAGAAACGTTTGGCCACAAGTCAGACTTATGAAGTAATGTTATGATGCCATTCAATTTTCCTCTTCATTGATACATTTATCTTTATGCCACTCGATAAAATTGGCCTTCATTATAAATGTGGTCAATCCCCAATTTTACTCGCTCGGTGCGATCCCACTAACAATCAAGGTTGCCAACGAATCAATTCCCGTTCATCGATATATCTAGCGAGTATAGCAAGACTCACCAATTAGAGGTAAAATGTGTCCTTTCCACGTTGTAAAATGTCTTATCTATCCAAAAATCTTGAATCTAAAGCAAAATCATCTCAGACACTTGAATCTGCTGGATTCAAGAATCCCACAGTATTTCAATCAGTGATAGTAACAGAAACGAGAACAAGTCTGATGCCGCGGTTCTTGATGACACTGGGGGCCAGGGTCAGGGGTATTGTTTGATAAACTGTGAGGGGGCAAGTGTCTCCTCAACGTTGGCTTTGCACCCCACCATAATTTTAACTTTTAACATGGGACCCTACGAAACATACTTCCTCAATCCGTTTGGGCCTGCTCCATTCCTCTAATGTATTTTTCACCACCCCCACTCCCTCCCCAATAATTTTCAGAGGTCAACATCTTTGGCCAGAGCAAAGGTCCGGGTGACGCTGTTTGTGAAGACACTACTGGGTGTCAGGACAAAAAGCTGGTGCCGCGGTTTGTGACGACATTGGGAGTTCGGGCGAAGATCTGGTGCCCCGTCAATGAGTGTCGGCAGCTCACGGTGTGCGTTGCCAGTGACCGAAACGGCTGCACTGGCGTCCCGCGGGACGAAGCGACATTACGACAGCGACTGGACCGCCAGCCGATACCAATTGACATTCCGCCATCTTTGCCGTCGAGCCTTATCAAATCTCGACACATCGCAACTAGGAATTACATTGGCCGGACGGCAGGATGAGTCGCGGCTCGCCACGTGGATGCCAGCCGTTGCGAAGCGCTGCCAATTTGGAAGCGTCTGTGGTGACGAGCACGGTGCAAATGAACACCTCAGCGTGGCAGCCGTCATCGTGAGATGGCCGGAGATGGTCGGCGGGCCGTCATTCGCAGACTGGTCGGCCGGTACCGGCTGCCAAGTGCTCTGACAATCGTATCTTAAGCAAGTTTCAAGTAGCGCCTAGTTTATTATCTGCACGAGTTGTGGCCGCTAACACATCCTAGAAAGAGAATGTGTTAGCTTGATAAGTCTTGATAAGGCTCGAGTTTCACTAAGTATTGTTATGAAGAGGGGAAATGGGTTTAGTAGGAATTCTACTGGGTTTCCGGAACTTTAGTATGCATTATTTCTCAAGTTAGCTATGCATGTATATATATATTTATATAGTGTGACCGGAAATGACGACGCCATAGTGGTGGATTTTTTAGCTAGTAGTATTTGGATAGCCGTGGCTTTTCTTGCGTAAGCAAAGGTGGCGGGACGCGGGCACTCGTCCTGTTTTTTTTTTCTTCTTTCCCTGGGTCGATCAGCCTAGAGTACCCCCAAATACCAATGTCTCACCGGATTTAGGCCACTTTATTTTGCAATCTGGGAAAATTGCATTAATTTGCAACCACTGTGAATGTATGTGGAGCACTTTCCTTTCCCGAAAACTTCGAGGGGCAGGGTGCACTGAAAATATTCGGGGTGATGCCTTTCCCGGCCAAAGGGGCGCCATCTTTCATGGGGAGCATGTCCCCAGTATCCTTCGTTGTAAATACAATACAAGACAATATCGTAAAATACCGCCCCTGTTCTCAGCGGAATATGACCCTAGATGTAACACATGTGTGGAAGCTCAAAAACTGCATAATCTAAAGTGTGGGGGGGGGGGCAGGGCTTCCATCAGTCATGGCACACCTGCACATGCATTCATGCATATATTTACATCTGTGTATATATATATATATATATATATATATATATATATATATATATATATATATATGTGTGTGTGTGTTTACACACACACATCTATATGCACATATATGCATATATATATAGATAGATAGATAGATAGATATATACGAAGGTCGAGGGCGTTCCTCACTTGTCGAAGAATGCGAAAGCCATAGTATCGGGCAATAACATGAATATAAAAAAAATCCGCACAAAGCGTAGTAATAGGATAAACCTGATGTCAATAGAGCTATAAATGCCATGCGATGCGATAAATGAAGAGCCAATCCAAAGCTCAATTCATATGATACAAGTTAGCGGTTATCGGTTAGCCTTAGCTTCCTCTATTTTTTCGCGGTTTAGCGGTTAGCGGTGCCCACCACTATATATTAAGGGTACAAAAGCATTAAGTACAAATGTGGGTGCATTAAGGGTACAAAGAATCTCGACCAGTGGGCCGCGAAAGGCATTACAAATGCGCGGCCCTTTACAACTGTATATCTTTCTGAAATATCCGCTTCTCGGTCCATAAGTACGGAACCACATGGACTAGGGTTAACCACAAGCCTACACATGAATGGATGTAAACGTTTGGTTTGTGGGCGCACATGCAGTCTGCATATATTGGTGGGGAATTGTGGAAATAATTGGTGTAGCAGGGGCTGTTTGCCCATACCCGCTGCTGGAATCTGTTCGCTATGTCTGTATGCAGGAAGCTTGCTGCACCTGTCCTTGACAATACAAGTCACACATTTTAAAACTGCATAAAACAGCACCTTCGACCTAACTGCAGATGTAGCGTCCTTCTTGCGTGACTCATAAAACTCCCCGAATACGAATATATCGCGTACGAATATATTTGTAGTACAACTTTCACGTACGTACGTATTTGCTCATACGTATTTCAAGTACGAATGTAGCGCGAACTGATAACATAAGCAAGTAACGGCGGCAGCAGCACACTTACCCGCGTGACCGACAGATGGCCGCGCAGTAGCGCCAATAACTACTAAATACTGACGACTGCTTACTCTCAGCTACAGCTACCAAAATTCACGGGCAACTCACGCCGGTCAAGTGAGGGAACTGTAGCTGGCGAGGAAAAAAGCATCATGAACCAATAATTTAAGCATCCTCTACTTGTGGCCTCGCCTGCGTTCATCTGATCTGATCCAAATAATCCAGTTTTCTTACTCTGACCTTAACTTATTGCAATATAACTTAATGGTAAATGATTGACTTGAGGGTTTTATCATGATTGTTATTTATTATGCAAAAAGAATGCATTTTGATACCAACAAGCACACAATTTGGAATTTTTGGCCACAAACAAGGTTTTGATGCTTGAATGCATGCTTATTAACATGAGAGATAATTTAACCACACATTTACACTGCACAAGATCAATCTTGGTTGAAAAGCAAAATAATACAAGAGAGCTTTTAAACAAGTCATATCTAAGAACTAGCTGTTCCAAGCTTTCGGAATTGGAAGGTAACCTAACCTAAAATTAGCCAGTCTGATCTACTTTCTTGGAGAAAGGCATCAAAAACTTTCAATAAAAGAGCATAACCTAGCCAGGCCTTTCCATCTTTTCATTTGGTACAGGAAAAACATGGCAAACATAGAAACAAAACAGGCAAAACAAAACAAAGTGATCCTACCAATGACATAAATAGCAATAATATCATGAAGTTTCAGGATTCCCAAGGGTTTTGGCTGGTGGGAATATTATCGTGGGATCAGCTGATTGTAGGAGACATATGCTTCTCTGCAAAGAGACAGGTTTAGGCAGTTCTTTTTTAGGTTTCTTTTGCTATCAATTTCTTGGAAATACTTGGGGCATACTCTTGGTTCCCCAAAATAAAGCAATTCCGAAACATGTTTTATTGTCCACTAACACATTTTGCTTAAGCAGTATCCTGATCAAAATGGTGTAATCAGATTTCTTCTTTATTTAATTTGCTTGTCCAGTTGCACTTCCATGCAGAGGTACTGAACAGTAAGGCATGACACCTGAAACAGAGATGTGCTACATCCCAACGTTATATTTCGATGTTGAATTCATACTCGATGGTAAACAGACTGCAACTAATGAAATGTTTCAAGAAGGTATTTCTGGAATAACAATGGTATTATACACCAATGTTCAAGCATGCATGCATCATTAATAATCCATGTACAATTTATGAAGCAAGAATACAATGCTGTGCTTGGCTCTGGGTTTAACCTGCCTAGAAAAAGCTATATTTTCGACAGCTGCTGTACGCCAATGTGGGTAGGCACATGTTTGGACGAATAGGATGCTCCTGGATTTTTGGAATCCACAACATTATCGTCTCCAGAAAATGATTTACTTTCCTCATCCGAGGGTGGATATCTTAAGTTGGTTACTATCTAACCATGATCTGCTGAGTCAAGTAACTAACCTCAAAATTCACAGGAAGGGGTACAAACTGAGTTATGATGCATAATATTTGAAGAATGATACCCTCCATACTAGGTGACCACAAAATACTCCTCTCCATATCCAGAATTACACCGGATAAATCCAACATCGCCCATGCATGAGAAAAAGGGCCGGAACAAACGTTCACTGGAAGGAACACAACAGGATAATAACTCACCTGGTTGGCAGTATAAAAATTAATTTCCTCAAAATAAAAGTAACCATAGCGCATGATTTGATACAAATATTTTGCAACCAGATTACTGCCATATTAAAAAACCTTCGGATGATGTCATGGGGGCTTGAAGGAAAAGTTCGATCTACCTTCCAGTTAAGGCATCTTGCTTGCTTTGTCTAGTTATCTTGGTTCAAATTGTTTATAATCGAGAAGTATACCTAATGAGACTTGTGTAGGATCAATATATGCATTAATATCAGCTCCGGATGCATATCCAGACCGAGGAAATTGAATGACACTGTTTTGACTAATTGAAAACTATGGCCGCAAGTGTGGTAAGTTCACGACTTTGTTTGTCTGAGAAAAATGGGTTGGGAGAATAATGCTCAAAGCTGTAGTTCTGTAGACTCTGGGGAGTTCATTTTGAGGTTTATATGAAAAATTTATTTGGAATGAAAGGGACAGCGAAATCTACCAGGACTATAATTTTCTGCCCTCCCCCCAATTTTTATTTTTTATTTGAAGATTTTGAGTTTTCAAGTTTTCTTTAATTTTCCTCTTCCAATGGGTAGAGCAGATCCAAGAAACATCGTTGGAAGTCAACTTGCCTAATAAAAAATCCTTACTTTAGCCAGAATCCTGTATTTCAAATGCAATTTTGCAAACACAAAATTTATATGTAGTCAAAAATGAAAAAATCCACTCATACATTTTCTTGCATCTGTAAAGATAACCATATGATGAAGGTTTCATTAAAATATCTATCCGTTAAAGCATGACAACTGGTTTAACTTTTTTTTTGGTGACTTCATTTGACCTTCACTAACTCATTGGCCTTAGATGACCTAACCTAAAAATTTTGAATCAGCATGTCAAATTGATGTGGAAAAGGTATGCCAAATTTGGGCATGCTGCCGCATGCCATTCATCTACTATCTGCAAAAAACCTGAGGAGGGGGTGGTTAAAGACCCCCCGAGACAGGACGAGTTAGTGTGAAAAGATGATGTAACCACTCATTTTCTTTGCAAATGATTACTTTTCAGTTGGCAAAGGAATACACCATCATAATCTTCACTCTACAAATATAGTCAATCATGTATAATTATCCATACCTGGTGTCACAGATGTGATGAAAAGTTCATGCTTCATTCACCCAATTTTATGCTTTTGACATAAAAACATTTCTGGCTTAATAACATTTTCATTCCTCAGAACAAAATATTTGCAGCAAAACATGTCCATAGCCTTTGATCAAGGCTGGAAGTTCCTTGAAATGCTATTAACATTAATGACAGTGTTAACAATATTTACAAGATTTGATATCAAGGTGTAAAAGTCTGTTTGAGATGATTCTGGTTCTCTGGTTAGGTTTGGCTAGATTCTATTATGCTATGACGTATTTGATTTATTATGCTATGTTATCCTAGTCCAGGTTGGGTTAGGTTGTTTTACTTCTATGATTTTATATCATGTGTATTTTGTCCATTCTTGATTCATTGAGCAGTAAAGACAAATGGTACAAACCACACTCAGCCACATCAACATGTATCAATGTAAGTTTAACTTTGCTGTGCACCAGCTGTGCTCTAGTATCTCACATAATTATTAAGCTTTCTTTTGAGACCAACTACACAAGTTTATAATTTTCTGACCAGATTGTGTCATTCCCAGTTAGGTTATTTGCTTAAATTCTTCCAAGGTCTGCCAGTAATTGTTTTTTTAAGGAATTATATGGCCATGAGATTCATAATTTCCTTATCAAAGCATCAACTCTTTATAAGCTGCAGTCTGAGCACCATGCTGGTCAGTCAGACATCATCATGGTGCAGGCAGATGAGCTACAGCCTGGGCAATTCTATTAAGGCACATTACTGTTTGCAGCATTAACTCATAAAATTACCATTGATTACCATTGATACCATACCATTACCATTGACTTAAAGGTAATCATCTGCCTAGAAAGTGAGTGGTCACATCACCTTTTTTTCATGTTAAAATACACTTTTCAAAACAGAATCCAAAAAATAAGATTTTACCCTGTACCCTAACCTTTCATGCAAGAGAACAAATTCTGTTTTGAACATGTAAAATTTAAAACAATTTTTTTTTCTCAACAATTTTCCAATTAAAAAAGGATACATATCTTCACCTAATTAATCTAGCCGGACCTATTCTTGAATGAAAACATCAATGTTTGGCTGAAAACAAAAACCTAGCTAGTCCCCTGCTTTGCTTCCTGGAGGTAGAATGTGTGTAAAACATGTCTTGTAGATACCTAGAACTGCAATAACACCTAACACTAACATGCATTTTCTGCCTTGGATCTAGAGTTCATCTTTGCAAGGGCAGGTTCTATGTCATCGAAATTTATGGGTATTATTTTGCTTCAAGGTATTCCCAAGATCTGTTTTGCATACATTTTACCTCCATGAAGTAAACATGAGGCAGCAAACATGTAGGGTTTTGAGTACAGTGTAGTGAATGCATCCAAATGCAAATGAAGCCAACTGTTAATCTGTCCCGTTTCGGGGGTCTCGGGGGCTTCAACCGCCCCCCCCCCCCTTCAGGTTTTTCGCGGATAGCGGACGAACAGCGCGCGGCAACGCGACAAAATTTGGCATACCTTTTCCCACATCAATTTGACATGTTGATTCCAAATTTTTAGGTCAGGTCATCTAGGGTCAACGAGTTAGTCAAGGTCAAGTGAGGTCACCTCCAAAAACGTTCAACCAGTCGTCACGCTTTAACGGACACAGATATTTTAATGAAACTTTCAGCGTTTGCTTATCCTTACGGATGCAACAAAACGTACGAGTTGAATTTTTCATTTTTTCGTTTTTGACTACATATAAACTTTGCATATTTGCCAAATTGCAGTTCAAAAGCAGGATTCTGGCTAAAGTAAGCATTTGTCGTTAGGGCAAGTGGACTTCCAACAACGTTTCTCGGTCTGCTCTACCCATCGGAAAAGGAAAATTAAAGAAAACTTGAAAACCCAAAATTTTGAAATTTCAAAAAAATATAATTTTTATTTTTGGGTGGGAAAAAAAATTATGGCCGTGGTCGATATCGCAGTCCTTTTCTCATTCCAAATAAATTTTGTTTTCATATATCCCCAAAATGAACTCCCCAGAGTCAAAACATACTGTAAGTCTTGAAAAGTTGTGAAAATCTAGCCCCCCTGGTGACGTCACTTTTGGGGGAAATAGTTTTGAAGGGTGGACCCGGACCCTACTCGTCGAGCGCTTTCCGGTGTCACCTCTTTCGTTTTCGTGTGATGCTTAGTTTGGATTTTAGAGAGGGGTCTTCAACCGCCTCCCCTGAGTTGGGGTGGGAGGATTCGACCGGAAAGACGGCGCAGGTTATGTTTTTATATGATCAGGTAATACGTTTCATGTAGCACAGCATCTGAGGCTGCATAATATTTCCCTATCATCTACTGATATACTTCTCTGAGCCAATTTCAGTGAATGTTAATGTGTATTTGCTGAAAAATATTGCAATGTTCAATAATATATGTTACATTGAACATCCAATCTGTCCACCTTTAACATAGTATAATTCTAGTTTTCTCCAGTAGCACCATAATCCAGGCCTTCCATCCCCTCTGTCTTGTATACCCACCTTCTTTGCAGTGACTAGTCATCTTATCACAGTTATAAATTATTTGCAGAACAGGGTGGAATATACCACTTACTAAACACTGAATCCACACCCTCACCAAAAGAGTATGGGAATGCCTCTTGGTGTATGTTTGTGAAGTCTTCATGCCTTGTCTCCAACAGTATCCTATTTGCATGTTTCATGCTTATGTTTACCATATATATTTATTTATTTATTTCATGATTCATGCCCTCCACGTGCAGTGACTTTTATGGGCATCCAGGAGCATGATAACGAACATACCATAGCACAATTCCAGGTGAAGGAATAACCTACGTGCTATGTTATACATTGCAAGTTTATGGCATAGGTGCTTGTATCATTGTAATTGATATCAGTGTCCCCAAGATAGATACATCTCAAAACATGCAAGCTAGAACAGTATAACTATGTAATTGTCTCACATTGGCTGGCAGAACTTAACACAATTTTGGCTAGCATTATCTCCAAGGGAATTTCGACACCCTCCTATACTAGTTTTTACATCTCACACCTAATTAGAAAACATTCTTTTAATACTGTCATCACCTATGCATCCTGTATTCCAAGTGCACAAGGAAACCCCCAAAAGAGTTCTGGCATGAGTAATCTACACAGCTTTCATAAATTCAAGATAATGACATTAAATGAACCTTAGTAAGTTGCTGGCCAGACTTCAAATTTGTATACAATACTGGGGACATGTGGATAGAAACACAAGCTTCTATCTACTATGATGCCCAAATCAATGAACCTCCCCACAAATTTTACCTGAATTCTATCCCCAACGAGGCACCACCTTTCCGTGGTGGTGGTGGGGAGGGGATATTTGCGTCCCCAAAAGATCCGGCTATCATCTTACTGGTGAGGGGTCAGACGAGGAGTGTCTCGCTCGTCCCTCCATCCGTGCGCTCCCATCCCAATGCTCATCTCATCCCAACATACATGCCCTTCACCTGGCCCTGCAACACAAACTACCCCTACTGTGAGTAGGCAGGGTAACTTCCCCGGTCCTGCCCACCAGCTCAGTTTTATCGGGGTAGTCGTGCCCCCTCGGACCGCCTCTCGGTGTTGACGGAGTCCTGGAGGTTGAGGTCCCCCGTCGTACGGTGTTAGTTGTGACGGGGGACCAACACATCTCTTTGGTCCCGATATCCCGGAGGGGCGGGCGAGCCCGTGGGGCCTCCCGCGGGCCAAGTGGCTGACCGCCTCGGTCCTGTGGCCTGGGATTCTTCCCAGTGTATGCCGGCCCAGCCGGCTGGGGTCAAGGGCTAGGCGGTCCTGGATCCCGGTCGGTGTGGTGATTCTCTCTCTCTCCTGGCTGGGCGGAGGCGTGGACTGCCACGTATAGCTCCTCGGGCGCCTGGCGTCCTCCATTCCGCGGGGCCCAAGAGTACCCAAGTATGGCCCCCATGTGGTGGGCCGCCCGAGGAGTCGAACAAACACGCTTTATGGCATCCACAACACAAAAAAAAACGCCCCTGGTCCCTCTTGTGGGGGCCAGATTAACCCCGTATATGCCGAGATCAGAGCTCTCCTTCGGATGGTACCCTGTACCTCGAGCGCTAGTTTTCAGAGGAATTTGCAAGAGTCTTGCGTCCCTGCCCCCCCCCCCATCCCAAAGGATGTGATAGGTTCGGTAAGATCGATTCCGGCGACCTCATCCGGAATAGGTTGAACTTCAGTCAGAAGAGGTCTTCCAGGTTGAGGCTCTGGAACGACCGGTGGTATAGTTTAAAAAAAAAAAAAATCAATCAGCTGTTGGCGGTGATATGGTTGTGGTGCTATTTGGCGCATATGTGCAAATTAGTGTCATTATTGGTCGCTTGCTCCGATATTCATTTATCGATTGATATGCTTACCTGCTGTTGTGAAAGCCGGATTAATCCCATTGCGCTGCAGCTATTGGAGGATGAATAAAACGATGAGGGTAAACGTATTCCGGATGAGGCGCTGGAGCGGCTGGTAGAGTTAATGAATGCTCGACCTATTCCGGATGAGGTCGCCGGAACAGATTCATAGTTCTATCTAGCCAGGGAGTGATTTGTACTAGTTTCATATGGGTCATTCCACGTCAAATCGCACAAGAAATTCCCCGACCCCCTCCGATTTTGATGAAAATTGGTACACCTGTAGTACCAAGTAAAAGAACACAACACGCCAACTTTTAGCCCAGAGTGACCTCTGGGGTCAGATTTAGAGGTCATCCTAGGTCACGATTTTTTACCGACTTGACATCAATAAATTGCAAATATCTCATGTGTTATTTAACTTAGCGGAATGAAATTGGTGTCAAAGTGCGCAGAAGCCCTGGGCCATTCAGAAATATGGCAAAAGTTCCACGTGACCTCCCCGTGACCTTTGACCTAACCAGGTCAAAGTATACAAATATATTTTAATATATGTTTGCCTGCCCCTAATTCGACGAAACGGTGCTATATTAATGGTCGTGATATTATCTAAGAACCTGCAAAAAAGAAAGGCGGAGACTTGAACACTTTTTGAGATATCGAACTTTTAGTATTGTCATAGGACCAAATGCATGCATGCCCCGAGGCTATTTACCATATTATCGATGATAACTCTGGTTACCTTCGTCCGATTATCGTCAAATTTGTTGCGCAAGTCATCGGTGGCAAACTGAACTATTTTCCAGATTTTCAGGTTGACATGACCTCACATGAACTAACATGACCTTGGGAAGTTTGTATTGCCTAAATACATGCAATATTGCAACTTACGTGAATATTCATGGCCATGATACGATTCATGATAACCGAGAAATCGATAACATTGAGTACCGAAAGTGGACTAATACTGATAGGTCCACCTTAGAGGTGGTTACGCAAACTTCTGAAGATTTTGTGCGATCATTTTGCGAGCAGCTGGAAATACTTGTAAAGCATGATTTTGTCGCCCGTGCCCAAGGCAATTATCTGAAAGGCCTAAAGGAAACACTAGCTCCTGCAGAGGTAATTGTTATTGGAGATTTTTTTCCGAAAACTACGCTATGGTTAAACAGGATGAGATACAGTCCCATCACTGGAACAAACTGCAGGTGACAATCCATCCGTTTGTGGCTTATTGGCGAAACAACGCAGGGGACCTCAAACATTTTTCTTACTCTGCCATTTCCGACTGCCTGACGCACGATACTGTGGCTGCCCACCTGTTTCAAGGAAAACTCATTGAGCGCCTTGAAGCAGAATTAGGCCAGCTCCCCAAGAAGATATTTTATTTTTTAGATGGGGCTGCCTCGCAATACAAAAATTGTAAGAATTTCCTAAATTTGGCAGAGCATTCCGTCGACTTTGGAATAGACGCCGAGTGGCATTTCGTCGCAACCGCTCACGGAAAGGGACCGTGTGATGGCATTGGTGGGACGTTGAAAAGGTTGAAAAAAAAGAAGTCTGCAAGGAACTCTGATTGAGATCCCGGACCAGTTTTATCAGTTTGTAAAAAACCATGCCACCGGCACGTGCGTGGAGTATTTTCCCAAAACCGAGTGGGTCAAAGAAACCAAAGCGTTGAATGACAGATTCGCAGCTGCTCGCACAATACCGGGAACAAGGAATGTCCATCGTGTTACTCCGTCTCCACGTAATGGTATGGTGGTTGTGAGATGGTTTTCTGGCAGCGAGACGGGCCGTGAGGTACGTGTGGCGAAAAAGGTTGGTAGTTCTTCGTGAATATACGGTACTGCTGTTCAAATTGTTCTATGGTGTCGGCTATTTGCATATCAGAAACATTTACTGGCCCTCCCGATAAAATGTTAGTACGAAACGCACGCGAGCTGAAACAATATATTCAGGCTATAAAAACCGAGGAAACATATTTTTTTGCGAATAACTTTTGCCAAAATAAAGATAAAAATATAATTTTGTTACAATTCTATTTTCCTCGTCAGGCCGCGTTGATTGATGTATCACATGACTTAGCTAGCTGAACATTTGATCCTGACCCCAGTTTACCCTCACCCTAAACCGAGGTCAAGTGATGACCTAGCTTGATCATATTATACATCATGATTAACCAGAGGATCTCGATGGCATTAAAATTATTTCTCTATCTTGATTCTATATAACGTTATTGACGAAAGTGTGACATGACCTCATAGTGACCTCACGTGACCTTGCAGAGGATACTTGTTCAAAATAAAACTTGGCTCGTTTGGAGTAGCCTAACCTAAAACTAGGTAATATAGCCTGTACGAGCCAAATTCAGCGTTTTTTGTTCAAGAAAATATTTTTGTTTCCCTGTTGGCTTGTAATGGAGAGGTCACTGCCAGGTCATGTGAGGTCAGGTCAACTTGAAAATCTGGAAAATAGTTCAGCTTGCCACTGATGATTTGCCCACCAAATTTGACGATAATCGGACCAAGGAAACCAGAGTTATCATCGATGATATGGTAAATAGCATCGGGGCATGCTTCGATTTGGTCCTATGACAATACCTACTCAAAGGCCGATATCTCAAAAAGTTTTAGAGTCTCCGCCTTTCTTTTTTGCACGTTCTTAGATAATATCAGAACCATTATTTCAGCCACGTTTAGTCGAATTAGGGGCAGGCAAACATATATAAAAATGAATTTTTATATTTTGACCTCGTTAGATCAAGGGTCACGGAGAGGTCACGTGCAACTTTTGCCATATTTCTGAATGGCCAAGGGTTTCTGCGCACTTTAACACCAATGTCGTTCCGCTAAGTTAATTAACATCTAATATATATGCATTTGATTGTTGTCAAGTCGGTAAAAATAGGCGACCTAGGATGACCTCTAAATCTGGCCCCAGAGGTCACCCAGGGCTGAAAGTTGGCGTGTGAGGTTCGTTCACTTGGCACTACAGGTGTATCAATTTTCATAAAAATCGGAGGGGGTCGGGTTCAAAATAGCCAATTCTTGTGCGATTTGACGTGGAATGCCCCATATGTCAGCAATAGCCAATCATCTACAGAATGTCCTCAGCAGAAGTCAAATTGACCTTGGTCCAGCAAGTGGTTGCCCTCCAAATACTACGTCAGTTTCTCGACCACTAGTCATTCCAGACTTTTACATGGTGCAAAAGTAAGACACTGGGTGATACTTGAGACGTACTAATTTGCAAGATTAATTGAACAAGGTACAAGTAATTGATGGTGGATACATTTGGATCCATCCTGGATAACTCATCAACCAGCCTCAAAATTTTGACCACATCAGCTTCTGTAATTTCTGTGTTTGCACTACTGTTGCATTGCTGTGGTGTGAGGCTAGGTTTGTAAGTCTATCTTTGCAGTATGCCGATGAAAATGCCGCAGCAAATATATCAGCCATTTTCTGGTAGTTGCTGGTGAGTTCAGTTGGTATCCACCTTAATGGCCCCATGGATGTGCCAATGCTCTGTTGCCAGATATGAACGAAATTATTTGGGTGGTGGCCTGAAAATTAATGACAACTCGTACTTTATCTGAGAGTAAATACTAACATATCTATGCTGTCTACTTAAATCTTGAAACAATATCAGGGAAAGACCTGCCTGTGCAGCATGCCACTCATACCGGCTTCTATTTTGTTTGTACCTTTCCATGCAACATTTTGCCTACTTAACATTGGGAGTGAAAACCCTGATTGAATGATACCTAATGGACAAGTTTGATGTCGGGACCAAGCGTTTTTTTTTCTTCTCAAGTTTCACTAGTGATTTATCATTCTAAAGACGATGGTCGCGTTCATTTTTTTAAAAGTACTTAAAGCACTTCAATGATTTTAAAATCACTTCAGAATGCCTCGCTTTATGATTGGTCAAAATACCTATGACGTCACATATGTCGTGGGTAGCGAAGGTCAACTGCCGGGCATTCGATTTTGCTCATAGATCGCCCAGGAGTTTGGATTAATCGTCACTGTTTAGCTCAAATGGCAAATATGTTTGACCAAGAATGGAGAGAATTGTACGGACGGCAACCCAGATTGAGGGGACAAACCGACAACAGTGCTGCAGCACCAATGCCTACTTCTACCCATGATCCAAGTTATGAAGTAACACAAACAGATTGCGAGACAACCCGTGAAGAACTCGGATGGCTGTTGCTCGGATACAACAGAAACCCATGTTGCAAAGGCTAGTGCTGATGTCGACGCCGATTACATCTCTGATTACTTCCCGTCAGATAGTGAGCCAGAAGAAACTTTTGAGACTGAGGTGGATGATCATTTTCTAAATGATATGTCTCGGCTTGTTCTTCGGGTTCTGGTCAAAAGGCACCCATCTCGATATATCGGTGTGTCTCCACAGCACTTCTATATCGTTGGTGTATTAGCCAATATGATTCAATATCTAAACGGAGGTCAGGCATCGACAACGGAATATTTAGTGTTTATGGTACTGATGCGCATAAGGTTAGACATGCCGAGTCACCTGCACGCCGACCTGTTTGGTGTGAGCATTGGTTGGATATCAAGGCTGCTAGCTCGTGTCGTGCCTGTGCTAGGGAGCTGTTTATGCGAATTGGTTGCTTGGTCAGGACAGCAACCGATCTGTGGTAATCTGCTTCATGTACTTATGGCAAATATTTCGTCGTGTTAGCATTCCCCCGACTAGGTACCACCTTTATGCGGTGTGGGGGGGGGGATTGAGTGCCCTTAGGACCTTGAATCCTAGAAAATTGGAGAGCCGGCGAGGGGCCAGACTAGGAGTGCCTCACTCGTCCTTCCATCCATACGCTCCCATTCCAATGCCCATCCCATCTCAACATCCATGTCCTTCACCTACCCCTGCAGGGGACGAGTGGTCTAGGGATAAGTTGCTCGTCTCACAATCAAGAGGTTGTGGGTCCGAGTCTCACTTGACGCTACTCTTCGCCCGCGACCAATTGGCGTCAGAGATTGGCGACGCTACATGACAACGGTCGATGTGTCGTAAAACCAATACCCAACCAACCAACCACCTACCCCTGCAGCATCAACTATCCGCACTATGAGCAGGTAGGACAACTTCCCCGGTCCTACCCACCAGCTCAGTTTTATCGGGGTAGCCGCGCCCCATCGCCCCCCCCCCCCCTCCCCCGGGTTGACGGAGTCCTGGAGGTTGAGGTCCCCCGTCGCACGACGCTAGTTGTGACGAGGGACCAACACATCTCTTTGGTCCCGATACCCCGGAGGGGCGGGTGGGCCCGTGGGGCCTCACACGGGCCAAGTGGCTGGTCGCCTCGGGCCGTGGACCGGGGATTCTTCCCAGTGTCTGCCGGTCCGGCTGGCTGGGGTCAAGGGGTGGGCGGCGCTGGATCCAGGTCGGGATGGTGATTCTATCTCTCCCGGCCGGGCGAAGGTGCCGCCTGCCCAGTATCGCGTCGCGGACGTCCGGCGTCCTCCCGCTTACGGGATGCAGGCGTCCCACACTAGGGCCCCCAGTGTGGTGGGGCGTTGCGTGGAGCTGAACAAACATTACCTCATATTTATACATTAAATGCAAACCCATTCCCTGGTTCCTCATACGAAGACCAGACCACGTGCTGCCCTGATGTAAGCCAGGTCTCAGTCGCGAATGTAACACGAATGGCTCACTCGGTCAACGCACCTAAAAGATACGGGCACTTTGGGCACTCCGGTCCTACCTCCACTCGAAGAATATCCACTCCGCGCATCTTGCTCTTCAAATCCACCGACCCAGATGATACAAAACTCATCTCTCCCCGTTTCAACGCAAGCGAGGATGTGGCCACCTTGTAACTGTGACGCGCTGTGACAAATTACGGGATGAAGGGATCGAGGTGGAATTTCGATATGAAGAGGATGCAGGAAAAGCTTTGGACTTACTTAAATTCACGTTTAGCGTACGTAACTCAGCTGGGCTTCGATATATCGCTATCCGAGTAAAGGGCCAACCCCACAATACTAAGAACTTCTGCAAAGGAGTGATTAATTGTTACGATATGAGGGATGTCACGGAAACAGAGATCGTTGACGGATTGGCGGAATACGGTATGCTGGAGGCGCAGAGAATGAGGATGGCAATGGGAGGGGAACTTTACGCAACAAACAACATCATTCTTACATTTAACTCCACCGACTTTCCATCCACAGTGTCAGTGGGATATGTCCGTGTGAAGGTCAGAGATTTCGTCCCCAACCCCATGAGGTGATACAGATGCCAGCGATATGGTCACACGACCCGGCATTGCCGCGGTCGCCCAGCATGCAGCCGATGTGCATCGGCGGCTCACACCGTCGACTGGTGCGAATCGGACAGTGTATGGTGTGTGAACTGTGGGAGGGGACAAGTGCCTCCCACAACATCTGACCGGTCATACCTGAGGGGACGAGTAGCTTAGGGGTAAGTTGTTCGTCTCACAATCGAAAGGTTGTTTGTTCGAGTCTCACCTGTCGCTACTCTTCGCCCGCGACCAGTCGGCGTGAGAGATTGGCGACGCTACATAACTTAGCGGTCGATGTGTCGTAAAACCAATAACCAACCGACCGGTCATAATTAGCATATCTTCAGAAGAAGGGGATAATGCTATAAAATGCACGAACAAATCTGTTTTATGCAAGTCCGTGAGGCATACGAGGATACCCATCCGAAGATTTCATATGCACAGAAAACACGTACTCCGACCAACAATGGACAGCAACAGCAATCTGTTAGCGTTGCGGAGCTGCTTACCCAGCTTAGCGCCTTGTTACGGTCCTTCGGTATATCCAGCACACCCCATTCCACCGTGGAAGAGCTAGCCTCGGTACCACCTACATATCACCAGTCCAACCCTAGGCCCTCCCCATCTACCTCATCGCCTACCCAGAAATCCCAATCTCGCATGTCCCGTCCGCCCCCCCCAACGTCCCATCGTCCCCCACATCCCCCAGCGCCATCCCGAAATCTCATCTTTCCACTTCCTACCTGAACCTTCTCCCCTTCCCGTGAGCCAGACCTCGACCCCACCCTCGACTTCCACGTCCGCACCTCCATCTCTATCCCGACGACCAATCAAAATACAAGACGTGCACCTCCAATACCAAGAAGCCGACAGACGCGCCCGCGAGGCAAAGCGAGCGCGCCTTGTGCAGATGGAAAGGGCCCGCGAGAGGAGTCGCCAAGGAACCGAGAAGGCTCCTCCTCGGATGCTGGCCACCCCATCGCCACGACGGCGAGTGGAAGGGCCGGCTCCATCCACCAGTGAAATATCCCCTCCCCCACCTCCGCCCCGTCTGTGCCCCCCAAAATGAGGCCTACCATCATCAGGCTCTCCACCAGGGGGTGAGTCGCCAAGTTCCCGCCCAAGGACTCAGTCCCTATGACCTGGTCGGGTTGAAGCTCTTGGCTTGCCAGAGGCCCCTCCCGGGCGGAGGACGGAGCCAGGTTTTTAACTGCCTTTTATTATAACCACTTCTAATTTCATAGTTAACTCTGGTCCACCACTTTCCTTCAGACTGCCTCTCGGGAACGCATGTCAGGAAGATAGCCTATGGTTTACTTTTTCAGTCACATCTAGTCGAGCCATGTCCTGAGGCAGGGCAAGTTTGAACACATGAATAGACACACCACTTTGAAATTATAGGACATTTATGACCTCTACGTCAACAGTTTTACAGCGGAACTGTCGAGGTTTTAGAACTAGCGCCCAGGACCTCCAGGTGGTCTTAAACCGGTACGGCCCTGTGGCGGTACGTCTCCAGGAGACCAAGCTTTAGCCTAACAATATGGTGTCGTTGAGTGGATACTCCATATGTCGGAAGGATGTGGTGACTGATGCTGTGGCACATGGTGGAGTGCTACTGGCGGTCCATAATAGCGTCCCCATGAGAGCATTAATCTTGCGTGCTACACTCCAGGCGGTTGCCGCTCGTGTGCTTTTTGGGCGCAGACTCATCACAGTGTGCTCCGTATATCTGCCACCAGGGAATGTGTTCCTCACCGTGGAACTCGCAAACTTGTCTGAACTGCCTCGACCGGTCTTGCTTTTGGTCGATTTTAACGCTCACCACACGTTGTGGGGATGCGACGATATCAACACCCGTGGTCGCCACCTGGAATCTTTCATCCTTAACAAAATGTCCTGCATTATTAATACGGGAACACGAACACACTTTTTCATACCCTCGGGAACAACTTCCACCTTAGTCCTCAGCCTGGCTAGCCCGCAGCTAACTGAGTGCCTCGTCTGGATTTCCTAGACGTACCCCTGTGCCGTGGTGGGCGGAAGATTGCCCTGACGCTATTCGTGCTCGAAGACGTGCGTTTCGTGCCTTCAGTCGTAGCAGCACCACTGTCAACTTAATACAGTTTAGGCGTGCTCGGGCCCTCGCCCGGCGCACTATGCGGGAAGCCAAGCGTGTTTCGTGGCTTGAGTATGTTGGTTCACTCAATCGATCTTCGCCAACATCATTAATTTGGTCTCGCATCAAGAGTATCTCTGGACGATTCAGTGCAGGCCCGCTTCCCACGTTGACGGTCGGTAGCCGTGAGGTCATTCGCCCGATTGATGCGGCCAACGAGATTGGACGTGCGCTGGCAGACGTTAGCCGCGCCGGCAACGGAGACGCACAATTTATGCGTTATAAAGCACGCTGTCAATCAGCTTCGATGGACTTCTCCACTCCAGAGCACCTACCGTACAGCATCTGTTTTACCCAGGCTGAGATGGAATCAGCGATTAACTCGTTGCGTAGTGTTGCCGAAGGACCTGATCAAGTGCACAATGGGCTGCTGAAGCACCTGCCTCCCTCTGTGGTCGCGGAGCTTTTGCGTACTTTTAACCACATATGGACGAATGGCGAGTACCCTCCATCGTGGAGCCAAGCTACTGTTGTCCCACTCTTGAAATCTGGGAAACGCGGCCGGGATCCGTTATATTATCGCCCAATCTCTCTGACGTCTGCATTAGGTAAGCTAATGGAGAAACTCGTGAATGGACGCCTCCTGGTTTTTAGAAAAACATGACATCTTCGCAAATACGCAGTGCGGGTTTCGCAAAAATAGGAGTACCGTTGACAATATTTTAACACTGGACACCGAAGTATGCCTCGCTTTTAAGAGGAAACGACATCTAGGCGCTGTGTGCTTTGACATCGAAAAGGCCTATGACACCACGTGGCGCTGGGGAATCCTGATGAAGATTTACAAACATGGAACCCGAGGACAACGTGGCACCTTTTTACAAAACTTCCTAGCACATCGCTGTTTTCGTGTACGAATCGCCTGTCTGTCTGGTTGGTTTACCCAAGAGAACTGAGTTCCACGGGGGAGTGTCTTAAGTGTGACCCTTTTCGTGGTGATGATCAATGACATTGGGGACTCGCTTCCTGCGCCCGTTGGGCAATTTTTGTATGTTGATGATTTCGCCACATGGTCATCCGCCTCACGTATACCGCTGATGGAGCGACAGCTACAGTTAGCAGTCAGGTGTTTGGAGAAATGGGGGAACATGAATGGATTCCCCTTCTCTACAGCGAAGACCGTTGCTATAAACTTCTGTCGCCGCCGTGTATGTTCCAACATGAAAATCATGCTGTACGGACAGGTGACACCGGTGCAACCGGTAGTGAGATTTCTGGGGGTGGAATTTGATTCACGCTTGACATACCGACAACATCTTAACACGCTTCGAGCTAGGTGTGCAACTACTTTGAATATCTTAAAATGTGTGGCTCGTGCGACCTATGGAGCTGACCGCTCGTCGCTGCTTCTGCTATACCGATCACTTGTTCGATCAAAGCTCGATTACGCGTGTTTTATTTATGACGGAGCCTGTTTAACGAATAAACGCACATTGGATGCAGTCCACCACTCTGCCCTTCGTATCATCATGGGAGCATTTCGTACCTCCAACGACGAGTCTCCTTGCGGAAGTTCACGAGTTTCCACTCTCTCTCTCTGCGGCGTGAACAGCTTGGCATGCGATATGCTTGCAAGCTACGGCAATATCCGGACCACCCAGCTTACACCCATGTATTTTCACACCGGATGGTAACACTGTTCTCAAACAACCACCCTGCGAGAGCAGTCCCCTACGGAATGAGGATGAGAGGACTTTTTTCTGAGAGCGGTCTCCGGCTCGAGGGAGTTCGATGGACTGAGCACATTTCAACGCCTCCCTGTTAACTGATCACACCGGAAGTTGACACATCCCTCGCCTACACAAAAAGAAATCTGATATTACACCACATGAATTCAGAGCAATTGCCATGGAGCACATTGAGTGTAACACTGAATTTGTTCCAACATACACCGATGGATCCAGAACTGAGACCGGCGTAGGCAGCGCTTTTATTATAGGTACTGTGGTTAGAAGCTTCTCCCTTCCAGCACATGCTTCTGTGTATTCTTCCGAGCTTATTGACATTCTGAAAGCTATCTGTTTCATCGAAGTATCAGATCATCTACTCATTATTTTGACGGATTCTTTAAGTAGCCTTTTAGCGTTGAAGACACAATCCGTAAAACCCCATTTTACGGGACGTCTTAACTCGTCTCACCAGTGTGTACCAGACAGGTAGAAAAGTGGTGCTATGTTGGATCCCGAGTCACGTGGGCATCCAAGGAAATGACCTGGCTGATGCTGCTGCAAAACGGAGAATATATGAAGAGATGTTAAAGATGGAGAATATGTTAAAACTACTGTGAGTTCCGTGAAAGATGGAACTGGGGTGCTCTATGCCGTCCAGTCAATTGTGCTCCGCACCTTCGCGCGATGTTTGCCCTAGATATACCAGTGTTCATTAATTGATGTCTGATATGTGCCCCTTTTGGAAAGAAATTTGCATTGATGGTCCCATGTTGATCACGGCGAATTTCAATAATCACGTCGAATTTGTATTATTTGTATCACCAACGTATCTGATTTTCGCCTGAACGTGATTTGGAAAGGCTATCTGAATGTCTCAACATGCAAAGAATAAATAGGTATTTGGTATGTGATGCACATGCGTACAAAGCAGTCTCTCTCAATCATGCTCCTATGTAGTTCAAACAGTCAATAAATATGAAGCTTTGTCTATATTTATATGCCCAGGGAGTGATGCTGAAGTCTTCAAATGAGTAAGTGCAGAAACTGCGGCTGTATCATCATTTTTACTTGTTTAAACCTCAGAGTTCCTTGTATGCCCCGAAATAGACATTTCCTGGTGTATTGAAAGACATAAGATAGCCGATATTTTCTTAACTATCGATTTTTATACAATAGCGTGCCGTTTCAATCGACTCAACTCGAGACGATCAAAAAGAGATACTATTTGACCCACTTATCTGGATTGGTTCTCACAGTCAATATGGCGCCAAATGTCGAAAACAGTCTTTTTCAAACGCATTTTTAGGAAAAATGTGGATTGCCCAGTGATATAATTTGTATGCCAAATTCTTAGGTACACATCCAGGCAAAATAAAAACAGTAGCCGTTTTTGATAACACAATTTTGAAGATTATCGACACAGGCTAATCCCCAGCATGTGCAATCGAAACACTTCTAAATATCTTTAACCAGCTGTGGCAACAAAGCCTGGCGTAGCATTGGCGATACCCGTGTTGAAACCTGGCCAACGTGGACTAGAACCACTCCACTATTGCCCAATAGCCCTCACTTCGTGTTCGTGGAGGCTAATGGAAAAGCTGGTAACTACTGGTATCGTGGTTTCTAAAAGTGCATGACTTTCAGATGCGCAGTGCGGTTTTTTGAAGAACCGGAGGTCTATCGGCCACATTTTAACACTGGACACAGCAGTACGTGTAGAGTTTAAGTAGAAACTACTCGGCGCTGTCCTTTTCGGCATAGAATCAGCGTATGGCACTGCCCACCAAGGTATTATTGCAAAAGTACATAGACGCGGTGTCCGGGGTCAATGGGGATCTTTGTACATAATTTTTTGACTGACCGACATTTCCGTGTTCGTGTTGGCCACCAACCATCCAGAAGATATGTGCAGGAGAACGACGTGCCACGGGGAATTGTTTTGAGTGTGGCACTGTTCGCCATAATGATGTTCACTATATTCTGCGGCGTACTTCCACCTCAACTTGGTCGGTCTCTCTTCGGAGACGATTCCATCTGGTATAGCACAGCTAGGTTGTCTGCTATGCCGGGACGTCTCCAAATAGCAGTGAAGAAACTAGAAAGGTGGAATGCAGTGAATGGATTCCGTTTTTCAACACAAAAGACAACCGGAATGCACTTATGTCGCCGACATAGCTGTACAGAACTCTGTTTCATGCTGTACTGGAGCCAAATACCGATGCCATCTGTGGTGAACTTCCTTGGAATGACTTTTGATTCACGTCTTAGCTACAAGGAGCATTTCATAGCCCTCCACAAAAAAAATGTTATAAAACGCTCAGCATATTAAAATGTTTTTTTTTTCGCCCTAGCCATTGAGCTGACAGGGATTCCCTTATTCTGCTTTATCGTGCATTGATGTTCGCTAAGCTAGACTATATCTGTTTTATATATGATGGAGCGCGCAACTCTACCAAGCGAACGCTGGACACTGTTCATCATACCGCTATCCGCATCGCGACAGGAGCATTTCGTACATCGTCCACCGTGAGCCTTTTAGCCGAATCACACGAGCCACTTCTCAATCTGCGCAGATAAAGGTTGGGAATGCAATACACCTGTAAGCTTCCCGACAATTCAGCTGTCTGGCATGTCTTTTCGCATCGACTATCGACCCTCTTTCAGGGGAACGAAATGTGAGTGTCGCCCTGTTTGGTGTGCGAATTCGAAAGCTTCTGCGAGAATTCGAGTTAAACTTCCAGGAATTCGTAGGATCCAGAACATGGAGACCCCTCCATAGGAGTTGATCACACCGGAGGTGGATGTAACTCACGAAAATCAGAAAATCAGATGTCCCTGCAGTAGAATTTCGCGCACTGGCTCTCCGACATATTGAAGCATACCAGGAATGGGTCGCAACATATACTGACTGCTCTCGAACAGAAGACTGTGCGGGCAGCGCTTTTGTTTGCGGCTCTGGCACCCGCTCGTTTATCTCCCTACTCCCCCCCCCGACGTATGCATCAGCGTACTCGTGAGAACTTGTCGCTATCATGAAAGCTGTATGTAATATCGAGGTGTCGGATGGTGATCGACATGATAAATTCACCGATTCTTTAGCACGCGCACATCCGAGGGGCAGATGTCTGCCCCCTGCTGTTTTTCCTAATTTGCCTCCATACTAATCGGGTTATCAAGGGCAAACCTCGCATGGCTGCTCATTAGTCTTCTCCGCATATCCTCATACGTTTTTATCCCTGGGTCATCTCAGGTCAGGTCACCAGGTAGGCCGAAGTGCCCCAACATCGCTCAGAGTTCTTGGTGGCATAACTTCCACAATAATTGGGCGATTTATTTCAAACTTATAACACGTCATGATCTCATCAGGGACCATAATATATATCTTGTTTTTTTTCTCGTAACATTGACCTGAGGTCAGGTCGCGACCATGGTTCGCCCATTATGCGGCTAAGGTAAAGTATACAAATGTTTCCTGGTTATATATTTGCTCTCGGAATGATCTCACAGCGGTTGTGGCCTGTAGTTGGAAGCTATGCTCAATGTTACCGCTGACATTTTTGTTCAGTGACCTCACCAAGGTCACTAGCACATTTCTGCGCATTGTATCGCACTGCATTGAGCTAGAAGGCTGAAATTACCGTCATTGTGCTGGTGTCGGTGTCAAGACGTGTCGATTAATACATTACATGCCCTCCATAGGCCACTTCATGACCTTGATCTGAGGTCATGGCTTCGGTTGAACTGACCTTAAATCACACCGCCTATTGTCGATAGCATAATTCAAGGACTGTCGAATAACGTTCGCCGTTTGTTTATATCTGTTACAGGTCCTGATATATTTGTCAATATCTGAGAGTCCCACCCGATCTAGTCGAATTTGACCTAGGATGACCCAGTTGCCTGAATATTAACCTGAGCGAAAAAATGACCGAAACACTTTCGATAGAGCCTGTCACCAGCTATCCAACGCCGTTTTACGTTTGTCGCTAGCAAGCATAGTTCTTGAGATCTTGTGAGCAGACATCTGCCCCCCCCCCCCGGACATGCGAAGTTGGCGCGGACCGCCGGACGTGTGAGTGTTAGTCATATGACCCTTAACACGTTTTATCCATCAAACCCCCTGTTGGCCAACTTGTCCACGTTGGGGCGACAACCCATCTTGCCCATATTATTAGCACATGCACGCTCACCCCGGTGGAACTACTGGGCGACGGGTCACACCATGTCGCTGAACCCTTCCCATTCCTTTCTGCGGTTGAATTTGACGTCGTGTACCCACGCCAACAAAGGTAGGATACAAACGATAAACGTTTTTAGCACGACACCATGAATTGCGCCAGCCTGTTGTGACCCCCAGTCCTCTCATTTCTCCGCGTCGATACGTTCACACATCGTTTCACTGACGAAGTTATGAGCTGTACAACCTCTGCAGTTGATGCGCCCCGAAACAAGTTGCGTCACAATAAGGCCAGGTAGACGGCTATCCACTATATTAATATTGATGCCATTCTGAACCGCAATTTGATAACACCGTGAGTTGTGGGCGCAAACTGACATGAGTAGTCGAGGCGCCCTAAAACCCAAATAACTAACTAACCAGCTAATAGCTACCACCGAGTCTTACTTGTATGTCTTGTGATGTTATATAAATGTCCAGCATACCCGAACAAATTGGTGTAACAATCAACCCACCTGCAGAATAACGACATAACCACGTGTCCCGTGGCGCCCAACGCATCACCCAACCTGGGATGCGAACCGATACCAGTAGGAATCGCCCATGCTGCAGCGTGGTAGCCGATATAGGAGGCGGACCACAGTGTCCTAAAAATACTTCACCATTAACTGTGTGGATGAAGAAAGAAGTTGCTTCGGAATAGTGAAAGATTG